>ML781785.1:681135-712954 GCA_009831015.1 Picea engelmannii | reverse complement strand
ATATATGATTTATTAACTTTTCAATTTTTTCTAAAATGACATTTTATAATTTTATAAGTCGATTTTATATTTAATTTTTACTATATTCTTTAAATTTGTAAGAAAGGATAATGGAAGGTTTTTTAAGATATTAATATTTATAAAGTTAAATAATTTATCTATAAAAACAAAATAACCTACAATAATATATAATAATTTTCATTTATGGGTGAGTGTAAGTTAATGGTGGTCTCATGATGGTTAGTGGGAATGAAAATATGAGAAAACAAATAGTTTTCTATTAAATTTGAGTGCTTTCTCTAATTTTATTGTCATTTATACATAAAGAAAAGATCATAGATGATTTTGGCATGTTGACTTCCATTCAAGTTCATGTAATGTAGATATGAACACCTCCTTTAAGTACCCTATCTCTCATAGGGACCTTGCTCCAAAGAGAAGTACACAGTTTACAAAAGGGAGATAAGAGACACATCCACTTCCAACTTGTATTTCTTCCAATTTTCCATTTCTTTTAAATAGGGACCTTGCTCCAAAGAGAAGTACATAGTTTACAAAAGGGAGATAAGAGACACATCCACTTCCAACTTGTATTTCTTCCCATTTTCCATTTCTTTTAAATAGGATTTCATATTTTTTCTTAAGCCTCTAGAAAGAAACAAAAATAGTAGGGGAGATAAGGAGTAGCCATGCTAGAGTCCTCTAGGATTAAAAAGATTGGAAGAGCATCCATTTATCAAGATAACAAATTATTATGATTTTAATCATCCTTCAATCTAGTTAATCAAATATAGATTCAAAAGTTTATATCTTCAAAAATAATTTTGAGAAATGGCTAATTTACCATATCATAAGTCAATATTGATAACAATAAAGGGAGTTTTCTTTGTATTTACAAATGTAATCTCTATGTGTAATATCAATAAAGGGAATTTTCTTTGTATTTACAAGTGTAATCCCTATGTGTAATATAAATTGCATCATTTGTTTGTCTCACCTTAAAAGATTCAAAATACTCCAAAGATATAACACTTGAGAGTACTATTTAACCTACTATAATAAATTTAGAAATAATTATATATATTAAGTTGCATAAATAGATTGGTCTAAACTCATGAAATTAAGATGTGTTATTAGTCCCTGCCATAGGCATAGGGGGACTATAGCTATCGATAATTCGTTGACCTAGTATTAGTTTGTCCGTTGACCACAAATATTTGCATAATATCTAATATTGGAACTAGGGAACAAAAAACATTGATTTTTATATAATAAAAAGTACCATATAGGTCATGATCTGATTGGATAACAGATTGGAGGTCTTATTGCCAACTTTACTATTCCCAATATTTTCTATGTTAATATATCCAAAGTTTTTGATCTATACGGTCTTTTTGAATCATATATTTTTTTATGCATTTCTTGAAGGTGAATTAATGCTAGCATTAGTTCAAATGTTTGTCTTAACATTTTCTACTAGCTAAATTTATCCCAATGTTTGATATGCTAACGTATCCAAGGTTTGTCTATTTTTTATTATTATTAAGTACTTAACTTACGTAAATCCTCCCACACACATTCTTTCTTAAATGTTTACACAATGCTAGGCCCTTGGACGGTTCTGACAACCTTAAATGTTTACTTAACATATATATCAAGGAACAAGATGGACCGAAAATAAATATAAATTTGAATAATTAAATGAATAAAATTTAACAAAACATTATCACATATTAACAATTGCTCCATGGTAGCGTAGTACCTGCCAGATTGGAGTGAGAATAAATGTGTGAGTTGCTATAACATTGTACCAAGATTTATAGTAATTTATATAATGCTATAACACTTTTTACTTAATGAATAATATAAACAATTATTTAAATTTTATTCAATATTATTTTTAACTTTTTTAAATGTAAATTTGGAATTTTGGAATTTTGATTTTGTTTATGATAATGAAATTTATTTTTGTTTTTCATTTTTCATGTCCAGCTTGTTTCGTGATATACATTTTGCACCCAACACTTTCGTCATATACATTTTGCACCCAACAATTACGAAGTCGCGGGTTCACATTTTTCATTTTTCATGTCCAACGTGTTCCATGATATACTTTTTGCACCCAATAGTTCCGTCATATACATTTTGCACCCAACAATTCTGTCATGAGACTAAGTAATTTATAGAATATTATAACATTGTACCAAGATTTATAGTAATTTATGTAATGCTATAACACTTTTTACTTAATGAATAGTATAAACAATTATTGAAATTTTATTCAATATTATTTTTAATGTTTTTAAATGTAAATTTGGAATTTTGGAGTTTTGATTTTCTTTATGATAATAAAAGTAAAATATGTTTTTATTTTTCATTTTTCATGTCAAGCTTGTTCTTTGATATACATTTTTCACCCAACACTTCCATCATATACATTTTGCACCCAACAATTCTTTCATATACATGAGACTGAGTAATTTATAGAATATTATAACATTGTACCAAGATTTATAGTAATTTATATAATGCTATAACACTTTTTACTTAATAAATATTATAAACAATTATTTAAATTTTGGGGATTAACTGCGTAGTGTAAGTCATTAATCTATGACCCATATTCATGAGTATTAGTCTCAACTGACCAATAATATCTTACACTGCAGAAGCCCTTATATACTTATTTAAATTTTATTCAATATTATTTTTAACGTTTTTAAATGTAAATTTGAAATTTGAGAATTTTGATTTTGTTTATGATAATAAATGTGAAATTTATTTTTATTTTTCATTTTTCATGTCCAACTTGTTCCGTGATATACATTTTGCACCCAACACTTCTGCCATATACATTTTGCACCCAACAATTACGTAGTCGCGGGTTCATATTTTTTATTTTTCATTTTTCATGTACAACTTGTTCCTTGATATACATTTTGCACCCAACAATTCCATCATATACATGAGACTGAGTGATTTATAGAATATTATAACATTGTAATTTAGAGAATATTATAACATTGTATCAAGATTTATAGTAATTTATATAATGCTATAACACTTTTTACTTAATGAATAGTATAAACAATTATTGAAACTGAGTAATTTATAGAATATTATAACATTGTACCAAGATTTATAGTAATTTATATAATGCTATAACACTTTTTACTTAATGAATAGTATAAACAATTATTTAATTTTTATTCAATATTATTTTTAATTTTTTAAAATGTAAATTTGGAATTTTAATTTTGTTTATGATAATAAAGGTGAAATTTGTTTTTATTTTTCATTTTTCATGTCCACCTTATTCCGTGATATACTTTTTTCACCCAACACTTCTGCCATATACATTTTGCACGCGTTGCTGGTTGGCGGAGTAGCGGGTTCACCCAACAATTCCGTCATATACATGAGACTGAATAATTTAATTTATAGCATATTATAACATTGTACCAAGATTTATAGTTATTTATATAATGCTATAACACTTTTTACTTAATGAATAGTATAAACAAATATTTAAATTTTATTCAATATTATTTTTAACTTTTTAAAATGTAAATTTGGAATTTTGATTTTGTTTATGATAATAAAGGTGAAATTTATTTTTAATTTTCATTTTTCATTCCAGCTTGTTCCGTGATATACATTTTGAACCCAACACTTATGTCATATACTTTTTCACCCAACAATTATGGAGTCAAGGGTTCACATTTTTCATTTTTCATGTCCAACTTGTTCCGTGATATACATTTTGCACCTAACACTTCTGTCGTATACATTTTGCACCCAACAATTCCATCATATACATGAGAGCGAGTAATTTATAAAATATTATAACATTGTACCAAGATTTATAGTAATTTATATAATGCTATAACACTTTTTACTTAATGAATAGTATAAACAATTATTTAATTTTTATTCAATATTTTGATTTTGTTTATGATAATAAAGGTGAAATTTATTTTTATTTTTCATTTTTCATGTCCAGTTTGTTCTATGATATACTTTTTGCACTCAACACTTCCTCCATATACATTTTTCACCCAACAATTACGGAGTCACGGGTTCACATGTTTCATTTTTCATGTCGAATGTGTTCCGTGATATACATTTTGCACCCAACACTTCCGTCATATACATTTTTCTCCTAACAATTCGTCATATACATGAGACTGAGTAATTTATAAAATATTATAACACTGTACCAAGATTTATAGTAATTTATATAATGCTATAACACTTTTTACTTAATGAATAGTATAAACAAATATTTAAATTTTATTCAATATTATTTTTAAGGTTTTTAAATGTAAATTTGAAATTTTGGAATTTTGATTTTGTTTATGATAATAAAGGTGAAATTTGTTTTTAATTTTCATTTTTCATGTCCAACTTATTTTTAATTTTCATTTTTCATGTCCATCTTGTTCAGTGATATACATTTTGCACCCAACACTTCCATCATATATTGGGTTCACGGAGTTGCGGGTTCACATTTTTCATTTTTCATGCCCAACATGTTTAGCGATATACATTTTGCACCCAACACTTCCGCCATATACATTTTACACCCAACACTTCCGCCATATACATTTTACACCCAACAATTCCGTCATAGTCATATACGTGAGACTGAGTAATTTATAGAATATTATAACATTATATAGCATTATAAAAATTACTATAAATCATTGTACCAAGATTTATAGTAATTTATATAATGCTATATAATGTTATAATACTATGTAAATTGCTTAGTCTCATGTATATGACAGAATTTTTGGGTGCAAAATGTATATGACGGAAGTGTTGGGAGCAAAATCTATATCACGGAACATGCTAGACATGAAAAATGAAAAACGTGAACCCGCGACTCCGCCAACCCCCGACTCTGTAATTGTTGGGTTACATGGATTATGTATTAAATATTTCATGTACTATCAAACTTAGATACTAGGAACTTTCGTTGATGTACCAGACATTAATAATTTTTGATAAATTTCAAATAAAACTAATTCGAGAATACTAAATTCTGCATGGATACCACATGTACTACAACTTGCAACCCACACATTTACTCCCATTCCAACCTGGCAGGGACTACGCTGCCATGCAACACTTGTTTTTTTTGGTATTAGGATTAGGAAAGTGGACTTCAATATTTGTTACAATTTATTTGATTTTCTAGATTCATCCACAATAGTAAGGATATCATCTTGTAGACATTCATAAAAACCTGGAAAATAAATAGTCAACCACCAATCAAGACCAAGACTCTTATACTGGAAGGAGAAAACCACTTCTTTAATTTATTCTTTAGAAATTTCTACTTCCAATCCTTCATTTTATTCCTAGTTTGCAAACTTAGTGGTGGTTCGCTAGTAGACATCCAAATAATGGCCACTAGGGATGCCTTTTAAACACTCAAAGGACACAAAAAAATCTAGGAAGCACACACAAAATTTTAAAATAGAAATGCACATATAGGGAAAATCAAATAGGCACAAACAACATTTGTATTAATTTTTAGAATTTATAAACTTCATACATAGGCCTCAATGGGATTCTACTATTGAATTATCTGCAAGGTCAAATAGTATTAAAAAAAACCATTAAAATTTAAATTCTTGCTAGTTTTTAAGTCTTAGCTAGGATTAATAAGTTCTAAGGGAAAATAAAAAAAACATAAATTAAACTAACTTGGATCTATTATGATCTATTGCTACCAAGTTTCGTTGTTGCTTCATTTATTCTTCCTCTCTCTCTTTCTTTTTTTAGTTTTCCTCTTCTTCTTATTCTTTTTCCCCGCTCTTCTATCTATTCTCTTCAACCTCTATTGGAATAGCAACATTTTTCTAGCAATAAGCTTCTACTAATGACAATCCTACCCAACTATCTATTGGAATTGTCTCCTCCTCTTCGTCCATCTCTATTTCTTGCACTTTTTAATTTCCTCTTATTCTTGTCTATGCAATTCTTCCTAGTAACATGTTGGAATTTCCCTCCCCCCATCATTCTTCTTATTTTGTGAGAAAACCTCCACCAAGTGAACCTCTCCCTCCTTCTTTTTTTCCCCTTATTCTTCTCCATTCTATACATTTTCCTCTTCTTGACCTCTTTGTTCTCTTCATCCTTGTGAGAGACTCATACACTCTCCTCTTCTTCTTTGTGAGGAAGATATTGATCCATTTTCCTAGTCAATAATAAATTAAAATCCACTCCCTACAAAATAAAACCACTTCTCCTTAAGAGAAAAGGAGTGCAGCCTCAAAGAAAAGGCCATGTAGAGTCCATCCTACCCACTAACATTAACAATAATTTAAGCCTCTAATTAAAGCACTAAATTTCCCATTAATTCAATTAAAGCATAACCATGTGAACATTTACCACAAAACAAGGGGTACCATTAAAGATTGGACATACCAAACTTAAAATTGATGCAAGTGATATGAGGGTTTTTGTATTAGATGGAAAAGATATATACTGTCAGAGGATGGTTCTAGAGATTAAAGATGGTGAGATCATTTAAGCCCCAACCACCTCTAAAATAGATCAAGGATTTTAGGTTGGAGGGTTATATCCAATGGTGGAAATCATACGAGCCATTAATTTATTACCTATATCTATGGCTCTAAAGATCCCACACCAAAAACTCTAAGTAAAACAATAGCAAGACATCATGTTGAAGCCGTAGGTTATTGTTAAAACTATAATGATGCTCCCTCAGTGTACATTCCCTTTCAACATGTACATAGGTACATCTGTGCCTCTTCTACTTCTTCCTTTGAATCAATACCTTGAACCACTTTTGATTTTGAATTTTTTTTAAGTATTTCTCATGTCTCCACAAGATCTTCTCTACTACAATAAAATTTCTCATGGGGCAAGATAACTCCATATTGAAGTCAAGAAAACCATTTTTTCCTCCTATACTTCCACTCACATTTGAATGTGAGATGCTCACTTCTTGTTGGGCCACTACCATAGCAACCACCATTTCCTCTTAATTCTACATGGGTGCAATAAGGTCCCTCATGTTGTTCTCTCACTATCCCTCATTGGAATGATTCTCTCTAATGATATTCTTCCACTTCACCATATGTTGGTAAAATCCTTCTCCCTTGGTTCTCCCAGGAACAAGAACCTCATTAGTGTGCTCCATTTCCAAACTTCCTTTTCTTATATGCAGTGGAAAGGTTTTTTTCCATCACCTCTTCCTCCCCTAGTGTGCAAACTAGTCATGTGGATAATTGGATGAAAGATGTTATTCTTCATGCATGCACATATAGAATGATAAAACTACTTGAAAATCAATCACAATCTCCTCTTCTTGCATGCTAACTATTGCAAATTGCTCCACTTGCTCCTCCTCCTCACCATCATCATATTATTATTTCAACATGTAGTGAATTCCATGATCCTCATCTTTTTCAATTATATCTACATTACCACAAGGGTCTCTTGGCTCGACTGGGGGGTTACAGACCTAGGGTTCGATAGAATTTACCAACAAAACCCCATAGGGGCCAACATATTTAATATTCAAAGATTGAAGAAGGTCTTACCTGAGACACCATGAGAATCATAGAGTCCATCAGTATTGTGCAAGGTGTGAAGGAATAAAACATACAGGAAACCTTCATGAATTGGTCATTCAATCATTCATAACTACTGCAAGATATTGCATAGAATAATATAAAACATGCATACATTCAAGTCATAACTCATTAGATGTAGAGATAAATGTGATTCATGATGTATTCATTCATTCCAAGTAGTGAGATAAAACATGTTCATATCCTGATTAATATGCATTAAAATTCAAAGCAGAGATGATCCATGCAATCATATATCAATCTACCTTCTCTCTCATACCATGATACATAACAAAACTAGACATAACAAGCAGTGAAAACTAAGCATAACTCAAGATCTAGATAGTCTATCTCTAACATAACAATGAACTCTTTATTTACTCAAAATACAAACCCTTACATACTTTCATGCATTCCCCCATATCTTCCACGGAGTGTGACAATCATAAAAAACTTTCCATCTCATCCATAGCCTCAACCATGACTAGTCAGGTTGTTACAAAAACAATTACAATGATTCTTGAAGATCTTTTTGAATTTGACACGCATGCAGTTTCTTTAATTCCTTACACGTAGTAAAAAATGGGTTGGTGTGTGTAGTAAATACTTGGCTAGCACAAACACTAAAACTTGGCTTTACATAGTGCATATTCTCAAGTGTGCACAAAATGCTGACTTGTGGCACGTGTGCATCCTATTGCAAACCTTAGGTGCCAAAAAAACCCCAAAACTATTAGTTGGCTTGTCTTTGAGCCACTGATGTTGTTTACGATGTGACATATGAGGTTGATGGCACTATAGTAATGTGTTTCTGGATGAATTCTTTGAAATGGACATCAACCTTGTCAAAAAATTCTTTCAACTCCTGTATCTTCTTGAAAAACTCCTCGACATCACTTGACATGATCATTGACAAGCTAAAGTTTATTTTCTCCACCAATTTTACATTTGGGACTGTTGTTTCTTTTGCATCCACGAGTTTGTGGTCATATAGCTGAGATTTTTCCCTTACATTGAGTGTGATTCCTGAGAGCCTCTATTTTTCATTGCAGGTTGATGCCATCTATCTAAGTTTGTCAGTGGTTGTTGTCATGGCCTCTTGTCATTCGATGGGCGGTAAAGAGGGCAGTGTCTGCTGCTGTTGTGTGACATGTGCCTCAATTTCTCGGATCTAATAATTAATAACTCATAATTTGGGGGAATTTTGGAGGTTTGTCTAGAGTTTGAAGCTATATTCTACCACCCTTGCGAAATCTCTGGCTTGCACTTGCAACCTTTTTGGTTCCTCTTATGACATCGTAATTTGTTGTTGAAACTCATTTTTTTATTCGAGAGAGCGATTCATTTTTTCTTGAAGCTCTTGGTTTTGTGCCTCCAAGTATTGGAATCTCTCCTTATCAGAAACCATTTGATGGTGATGGTTCTCTTGGATTTATCTATGCACGATGAGTTCTTGGTCATGCTACTGCTACAATTATGCATACGACTGGCTGAGTACATGGTTCCTGCCCCCAAGTTCACTCATAATTTTATCCATATAATTATGTAGGTCTCGTGAAGGCACTTGTGCCAACTCTAGCTCAACGTATGGTAATGGATGAGGTTTTTCAAATTCATAGGGCTCAATGGTAGTGTCTTCCAATGGGAAAATCCATTTTTGAGAACAATCTAGATCATCCCACTTTATTATGACAACCTATCTATTCTGACCACTTATTATGATAGTTATGTTTAATCTACCTAAGTCTTATTCTAATTATTGAGAGTGCCTATCTAGTGTGTACTCTCATCCCATGTAGGGTATGTCATCACCATGCATATGAATCTTGTGGGACATGACACTTCTTCAATTGAATTCGATTCATTAGCCCCTACCATGGTTGTCCATCGAGTTTTGTTGTTTTCACAGTACCAATTGGACCAATGTACCAACTTTGGGATGGTTTCGATCTCTACATGCACCATTGATGATGTGGGTTGTAGTTTTACATTGTATTGTAGTATGCATAGTCAGATGTTTTTGTTTTGTCCTTGGGTCACTTTAGAATTATTTTCATTCTAGGAATAGCCTTGGGCATCCGACGTCTTTCACAATAACTTATAGTTTCATGATGATCTTCATTACCCTTGTACCGATTAATCAATTCAAAATATATTGAGGGATGGAATATTACCTTGATAAATTCCACCACCTTCTTCCATTCTTGTATATATGTGTGGTGTGTTTCCCACCAACATGCATATGTCCCTTTGACTACTACATCCACAGATTATATCCTTTGGGTTTTTGGCACCAACTGTGTCATTTGTGCTAAGAATGTGTCTACCAAATGTGTTCCATCAAACCTCAATATTTCACACAAATATGATCTAATACAACACATTGCCTTGGTGATATCTTCACATGTCTTGGTTGATATCTCATATAGATTGTTCTACCATTTGTCCATAGCATCCTATGAATATGTATCATAAGAGTGAAGACTTCTCTAACTCAATTTAACATTAATTGTTGGATTGAGATAATCCTCCTTGGGCCCTATGATTTTATAGATGTTTTCGATGATGGAACTCTTCACATCCTCATTTACGGGCTTGTTATACTTTTCACCTTCATTTGGATTCAATGACACAATAATGCACAAGGTGTCTGTCTCAAAGGACATATGCCACTACTTTAGGTTTAGTTCTGCATTGTTATCAAATTCCCAATCAATGCCAATTAGAGATGGTTAGAGGTATGATTCATCCATAATATTAATAACCTCAAAACATGCTTTAGTCTTTACCCCCTCAATGTTCACTTCCACTTTCTCTATCCTGCGAAAAGCATAGATTCTATATTGGTTGGAAATCCTGAGTTGGATAGGGGACCATATCAAGTTTGGTTTACTGATCAACTCCCAATATTTCTTTGGAAATATGTTCATGTCATATCCCAGGTCGAACATGACACTGTCCATATCATAGTTTTTGATCTAAACTATAATTTTAAATTATCTTTCCATGCACTTCTATCTGTGCACCTGACACACATCCTCTTCTGGTAGTGGGGCATAAATAGCCATAGTGGATTCCTCTTCCATATACATGTTTTTAACATGTGGGTCAATTTATTTGCATCTTTAGGATCACTTAACATATTAAGGAAACAATGCAAGAAGTCAATTGGTTTTCTGATTCTTCCTTGCAGGTAGTGTTGCACTATGTTTCCTCTCACACTGTGCATCACATATCTTCTTACATGCGTTCCTCTTCGCCATTTCCTTATGTGTTGTAGGTTTTACCTTCTCATGCATGTGGGATTATTCCAACACCCTCTACACCATGTGTTTCAATTCTACACACACACAAGCTTCTTCCAGTGTCCTCTACACTATGCACTACAACTCTTCACGTGCTCTATCCTCTTCTAGATCCGTTTGTGCATCACGTAGGAATTGATTTTGTTGTGTGGCATCGAACTCGAGAGGTGGTTTTTTTTTCTTTTATAATATTCCCTTCTATATTTTGACCTTAATTTTCTCCTCATTCTGAGTCAACTCCCATCTAATTGCCTCCTCAGGTTACCACTCGCACATCAACTTCTTCTTTTGTCTTATTACCTTTGTGTGGCTTCATAGTCACCATATTGTAGTGCCCCTTATTTTCTTCCCATTTTTCCAACAAGTCTGGGAAATCTTATGTTACATGATATATGCTATGAAAATACCCAAAGAGTGCATGTGGCTTGGTATATAATGATGATAGGTGACCTACTTTTCCACATTTAAAGCAAGTGGGTGGTCTCCCTCCACCACCACCTATCCTCTTTATCTTCCTCGTTCATAGCATCCTCTCTCGTATCCTTGGTATCCTCCTCTATTAAATTCTCTATGGTCTCCACCCTTCTATTCTTCATGAACCCAAAAAGCATATGCAGTGTGCTCCAACATTATTTGCAATGACCAACAATTGTCCACATCATGTCTCATAGATTTACAAAACTCACAAAATGGAGTGTGTGTAGTCTTTTGATACTTCTGTAGTGTTGGGAAACATAGTACACCACACATATTGCACACCAACTTAGAATTAACCATATATTTTAGTTTCATGGTGAGGTTTGCAAGTTGATATTATACATGTGCCAACCCTATTGATGTTTCACCACCTCCTAGCATAGCTTATAGGTGCATCGATATTTCCATGGCCTCTGTTTGGGTCATCACTTTAGGTCGTGTGAGAAGAACGTGAATATGGGGTAGGAACTCTACAATAAACCATTATTTATGTTGGAAATATTGGATCTGAAATGTTAGTCTGTCCAACAACATTTTGAATCATTGGTTATAGTCCCACATGGTTTCCCACATGGTTTCCCCAATCTTTTTCTTGATCTCTTTTGTCTCAATGATGCACTATGATTATGGCCTATGATTATGAAATATTCTAAGTAGATATGTATTTATCTCCCATCAGTGAAATATCCTTATACTTCATGTACCATGTCAAAGCTTTGTCTTTGTAGGTGGTCTCCAATTGTGCAATCTTGGATGCCTCATCTGTGACTCTCTTCATAGGCCATATATCTTAACATGTAAGCTAATGTTTTTCTGCATAATATTTTCCCATCCCTTGAAATATGGGAAGCATTAGATTTGAGTCTGGGTCCGCCAAATTCAATCAAACACCTCATCTTCCTGACTGACTATTACTTATTGTTGTTGATACTAACGTTCCTCCTTGTGAAGTATTTTTTACTTCAATTTCTCCTCCACTAGTATATTCTAGTGTATCTTCTTCTACTTCTCTTACCTCTACACTTTCTTTGGTTTCTTCTTCTTTATGGAAAATGTGCAACAAGGGGGGTGTTTCAAAGAGTGGGTTTTGTTAGCACTAGAAATTTCTCTTAGACTGCTAAAGAGAAAGCCTAATACCCATAAATAAATTCCATAATTTGGTAAAAGTTTTGTATAAGTTAAGCTCAAGTGCAACAAATATTCATAGAATTATATTTAAATATCATCATAAAATATCCACAAGGTATACACCAACAAGCAAGGATTGAATAACTTCAGATCAATTTTTTGAAACATAAATGAAAGATGGAAGACTAAAGAAACCTGTAATACATGCATCAAATCAAAACATGAAATTCTGAGGCACATATAACATAAATACTCATCAAATGAACCTCCTAAATATTGAGAAATAAATCTCTGATAACACTTGCATCAATAGATAACAACAAATCCTCTACTGCAACATTTTAACAAGAAATGGAGATGAATCATTCATTAATAATCCACATCAAAGAAAGATTGAATACATAATATGGTAATAAGAAAAGAGACTGATCTTTGATTAACCAATATTCTTAAATTTAATATATACATTGATGGAGACTTTACACGGTTGGCTGCAAAAATAATATAAGTTCCCCTATCTAGAATCACCTGAACCCCTCTCTTGATTCCTCTCACCCATTATATATAAAATAACATAAAAAATATGCTTAGGATGTCGAAGCCCATCTCTTTCATTGGATTATGGGCCTTGGATATAGGTGGCAACAATCAAAGAGATAAAAATCCAACAAACTATTAAATTTTAGGAAGTTGTTGGAAGTCACTACATGATGTTTAATGGAGATAAATATTAGTTGCAGGTGTTATTTATCATCTAACTGATCTTTTGGAAGTCATTCGAACTCTCATTGACAAGTGACAACCTCCAAACAAGGAGAATATCCAATAATTGTCTGAATTGCAGTGCACTGGTGTTTTAATTCTATCTTTCAAATGCCAAAATGGGTCAAGTTGATTTTTGTTCATCAGGTCAATTCCATAATCATGCTCCTCCAAAAAAAAATTCAAAAAAACCCACATCACCATTTGGGATTTATGATACAGGAAATGAGTTTACTTTCCTGTAGGTGGTGTTTTCAACATTTCTCCCAAATGAAGAATTTGGTCAGGCTGAATTTTGGTCAGCAAGTCAACAAGGCTATGTTTCTTCTCCACACCAAGTTGGGGAAAAAAATGGTTTGTATTTTTATATATATTATGACAATGAGAGTGTGTTTCAAACTGTTCCAGTTTTAATTAGTTTGTAGTGCCTTCAACATGATGTGTTGCGAAATTTCTTGTAGGTGTCATTTTTTCCCTTTGATGACTGCAACTGATGCAAAAATATGCAAGAAATTTTTGAATCTTTTCCAAAATATCCTACAACCTCTGAGCCAAGAATAATTTCCTCTAAGGGAAACAATAACCACAATTATAAGCATCATAAGACAAAAATGTTTCTTAGGGTTTTGTTGGAAGTAAGGTTTCTACTAGAACAATATTTTCATAGGTTATGAAGTAAATTGAAGCTGGAATAATGGATGAAATGATAATGACAAGCTTGAATGAATTCTTGAATAACCATATTTCAAAGCAACTGTGAAAAACATAGAGTTTGAAACACTAGTTCAATTTGCAGCAGATCGGTTTGTAGCATAGTTTTACATCAGAAGATCTGGCATCAAATCCCACTCCTTGGTGCAAACAAACCATCTTATCATCACCTTAAAACTTCCACCATTGACCTGTTCAGAAAGTTTGCAGTGCGTGTTTGCAACACTTTTCACAAATGGTAATGAAAAGCCACAATGGTGAACCCTGTGAGACGTATGATGATAAAATGGAACTGAAATCTAAAAAACACCATTAGATACCCTTTAGAAATCATAATCATAAAAGATTCGATACATGCCCTATTTGGAGTGTTGTGAACTTCCAGGAGAGTTTGCAATGCATATGATTTATGAATTGACAAGACACTTTAGGTGGTTGGATGAATGTCTAAGACCCTTTGGACACTTGTTTGGATGACAACATTTGATGGTGACCTTCACTTTACCCATTGTGCAAATGATGAAAACCACCCTTATAACACTAATACTTGACAATGTATTTTGATCAGCTCTATATCCAAGGTTAAAATCAAGCACCTTGATTTATTAACATGAAAAATAACTCAAAAACCTTTAACAACTGAACCCTATGAATTAAACCTACACGCTTAAACAAATGACTAATATAAGAAGGACTGATCACATGACTGACAAAACCCAATGGTGTCTTTTAGTACATATCATGTGCTAACATTGGCTCCAAGAACCTCTCGAGTTTTATTTCCCTTTATCCAAGGGATATGGAGTCATTATTGTTGATCTACTTCAAACCAAAAACTGAAAACCACATGCTCATGGTTTGGGATTATTTATATACATAATCCTACTCTAACTAGTTCTCCAATCTTCTCAAGTAAAATAAAATTTTCATAGTAGCCATGAAAGTAGCTTCATGACTGATATAATTTCATCTCTGTAATTGGTAAATAAATAATAGTAGATACATATCAACAACCATAGAAAATTCTTTTGAAAATCATACTTACTTTCAAACGCTGGTGGTATGATAAAGTCTGAAAAATTCCAAAAATTTGAAAAATAGGCCTCCAACACCATTGCTACTCTGTCTTCAAAACCAAGATAAAAAACCTGTTCATCTAGAAGAGATGGCTGCCACTGCATGAATTATCTTATGCTGAGAAAAATATGACCTCCCTGTTCCTTTAACAACAACTCTTGGGCAAAATTCATTTCATGAAAATCAAGAGAAACATAATTCCTTTGATCATGTAATAAAAACCCTTGACCAAAGATTGAAAACATATAATCCTAGATGTCATCATAAGCAAACAAAGGTTTCTAGTTTTCAATATAAATTGTATGATGCTTTGGAGCAACAACTTCTTCTTCAACAAAATGATCACATGGTAATTGCATGGTAGGAGTTAAGAAATTCCTACTATGATCAACTGAAAGTATATAATCATCTATACAATCATCCTCTACGAAATTGTTAAGTTGATTTAAATAATGACTACAATCATAGTCTATTTATCTATTAATAGAAAAATCTTAAAATGATGTAGAAGACTATGTCAAATGTATTTTTTGTTCATAATCATCCTCTTGTTCTTCTGAATGCAATCATTCATCACAAAAATGATCTTGAAGTTTATCACAAGCCTGAAAGTTCTCCTCAATTTATTCAATATCCTCAAACAACTGTGCTAATGATAAAGAATTCCTTTCTCTCAGAAAAAGGAGAAGATTAGGGTATTGACCTTCTAAATAGTACATCATGGCAACAATTTCAGAAGGCCAAATCTCCAAAGGAATACTACAAATAAAACTGTAAAACCTCCTATTGAATATAGTGAGAACTTTATCCTTCTCTCTCCTCAAAGCATGAAACTCAGTTAAGTAATGGTCAAAGTATTTGTTCTCTCCCAAATATCTAAAAAATGCACCATATAACTCAACCCATGAATCAATAGAACTAGCCTCCTTATTTTTAAACCATAAAGAAACATCCCCAACCAAAGATTTGGAAAATAACCTCACTACAACATTCTCATGCATGATTTCCAAATTGTCAATGAAAATTTGAAAATCTCTCAAATGCTTCTCAACTATGATATGACCTTCCCTAATAAAAAGAGGTAGATATTCTAGAAACTTGGGAGGGTAAGGATGGAGAGTAAATGATAGCTTTAAGGGTTTAAAATTTTTCTCTCTAATTCTTGACTGAACTTCAATGGGATGAAAGTGATATTCAACAGGTTGATTGCAAGTTTCAGCAGAAATGATAGAAGGTAATAAATCAACTCTATAATCTACAAGATGCCAAGAATAATCAAGTTCAAGGGATATGGATATATTTACATCATCTTCCTCATGGGTTTCAACTGAAGGGATGGGATCAACATCTATAATAAAGGAAGAATGTATAATTTCCTTATCCAAATAGGGATATACAATAGTAGGCTTATGGTCATTCGAATAGACAAAGAAAAGGATAATTTTTCTCACATGTGAAGGAAAGGACAAGAAAAAAACCGAGGAAAAATAAAATAAGTTCCTGAAAGAAACTTATGACTTGATACCTGGACTTATCATGTCTTCATTTCATCTTTTTCTATCTGAGCTCATTCTTTAGTGGAGTCTTGTGACTGATTTGAATCACCAATAAATTCTTCAAATGTGTGGAGCCTCCATGGTGAAAAATTGTTGTCTGTTTTGTCATCAACACTTGCTCACCATCAAGTGTTGGTCATAGTCTTTTTCATATAGCCTAGCGAACATATCTTCGTGTCTTTGATCCCTGGAAATGATGCCAAAAATGTTAGCACTAGGAGTTGCTCTTAGAATGCTAAAGAGAAATCCTAATACTCATTAATAGATTCCATAATTTGGTAAAATTTTTGTATAAGCTAAGCTCAAGTGCAACACAAATTCAGGGAACTATATTTAAATATCAACACAAAATCTCCACATGGTATACACCAACAAGCAAGGATTGAATAAATTCAGATCAATTTTTTTGAAACATAAATGAAAGACGAAAGACTAAAGAAACTTGTAATACATGTATTGCATCACAACAAGAAATTCTGAGACACATATAGAAAAAAATCTCATCAAAGGAACCTCCTAAATAATGAGAAATAAATCTCTCATAGGACTTGCACCAGTAGATAACAACAAATCCTTTACTGCAACATTTGAACAAGTAATGGAGATGAATAATTCACCGAAAATCAACATAAAATCAAGATTGAATACAAAATATGGTAATAATAAAAGAGATTGATCTTTGATTAATCAAGAGTCTTAAATCTGATGTATACAATCATGGAGACTTTACACAGTTGGCTGCAAAAATAGTATAAGTTCCCCTATCTGGAATCACTTGAACCCCTCTATTGATTTCTCTCACACATTAAATATAAAATAAAATCCAAAATATTCTTAGGATGTTGAATCCCATCTCTTTCATTGGATTCTGGGCCTTGGAGATAGGTGGTGACATTCAAATAGACAAAAATCCAACAAACTGCTAAGTTTTAGGAAGTTGTTGGAAGTCATTAATAAATTTGTTTCCAACTCACTACATGAGGTTTAATGGAGCTAAATATTAGGTACAAGTGTTCTTTAGCATCTAACTGATCTTTTAGAAGTAATTCAAAACCTCCTTGACAGGTGGAAACCTCCAAACAAGGCGAATATCCAATGACTGTCTGAATTGCAACACTAGTTTGCAGCGTATTGGTGTTTTAATTTTATCCTTAAAATGCAAAAATGGGTTAGGATGATTTTGGTCATCATGTGAATGCTATAATCATGCACCTCCAAAAAAAATTTCAGAAAAACCCACATCACCATTTGGGATTTATGATAAACTATTTAGAAGAAGCTGTTGCAGGAAATGAGTTTGCAACACCTGACAATGGCTCTATGAACTTTCCTATAGGTGGTGTTTTCAACATTTTTCCCAAACAACGATCTGGGTTAGGATGCTTTTTGGTTAGAAAGGAAAAAAAGCTATGTTTCTTTTCCACACCAATTTTGGGGAAAACCCAGTTCATATTTTTCTAGATATTATGAAAATGAGAGTGCACTGCAAATTGTTCCAATTTTAATTAGTGTGCAACACCTTCAATAGGATGCGTTGCAAACTTTCTTGTAGGTGTCATTTTTTTCCCTCTGATGACTGCAACTGATGCCAAAACATGAAAAAAACTTCTGAAACTTTGCCAACATCTCCTACAACCTCTGAGCCAAGAAGAATGTCCTCCAAGAGCAACAATAACCACAATTATAAGCATCATAACACAAAAATGTTTCTTAGGGTTTTGTTGGAAGTAAGGTTTCTACTAGAACAATATTTGTAGAGGTTATGAAGTAACTTGAAGATGGAATCATGGATGAAATGATGATGACAAATTTGAATGAAGTATTGAATATCCATATTTCAAAGCAACTGTGAAAAACAGAGAGTTTGCAGCGCTTGTTCGATTTGTAGTAGATGGGTTTGTAGCAGAGTTTTACATCAGAAGACCCGACATCAAATCCCACTCCTTGGTGCAAAAAAACCAACTTGTCAACACCTTAAAACTTCCACCATTGACCTATTTAGAACGTTTGTCGCTCTAGTTTGCAACTCTTTTCACAAATGGTAATGAAAAGACACAATGGTGAACCATGGGAGATGTATGATGATACAATGGAACTTAGAGCTAAAAATCGCCATTAGATACCCTTTATAAATCATAATAATAAAACATTCGACACATGTCCTATTTGGAGCGCTGCGAACTTCTAGGAGAGTTTGCAGTGCATCTGATTTATGAATTGACAAGACACTTTAGGTGGTTGGATGAATGTATAAGACCCTTTGGACACTTGTTTGGATGACAACATTTGATGGTGACCTTCACTTTCCCTCTGGTGCAAATGATGACAACCACCCTTATAACACTAAGACTTGAAAATGAATTTTGATCAGTTCTAGACCCAAGGTTAAAATCAAGCACCTTGATTTATTAGCATTAAAAATAACTGAAAAATCTTTACCAACTTAACCCTATGACTCAAACCTATAATATTAAACAAATGACACATATAACAAGGACTGATCACATGAATGACAAAAACCAATGGTGTCTTTTAATACATATCATGTGCTATTAGGTTCCTTCATAATATCTCATCATATTTGGTGAGGGATCCCAAAGAGATTCCTACCTTTGGCCGTGTAAGCCTACTCACAATTTCTAAGGCCTCTTGCTCTTCTTGAATGGATCCATCGCTATATTCTATTGTGTTGGTGCCACTACTTCGTGCTCCATATTCCTCTGATGTGACTACATCTCTCACTAGCCAAGGGGATATGACTTCATCTTATTCGACCCTACTCCCACTACTTCTAGTATCCTATATTGATACCTTACTTCTAATGCCACATCTATTTGTAGACCTCTTTTCTTCTATGATTCTCTCAAGCACAGAACTGCCTCCCACACAACCTTCTGGTGTCATTTCTTTTCTCTTCATCTTGGGTCTGACTACTCATTATTCACCCTTTACTTCCTTTTCTCTACTCCTTTGCTCAAATGTCCTCCTTAGATCAACTCGTCTTGCATATCTCTTGGATCTTTTTCTCCTTTTCTCTTCTGGGTCCATTCTCTTCTCACCTCATCTCATATTTTTTTGGATCCATTCTTTCTCTTTGCTTCCACATTCTTTCCATACCCCCCTTCTGTGCGAGGGGGTGTGTGTGGTTACACTACCATTCTATGGGGCTCCATTTTCATTATACTCTTCTCTATGAACAACATCTTTATCCATAAATGGATTTCTTCCGATAATCTCCTTCTAGGGATGAATGCAAATTTTATTTCAGCACTACTGAATGACTCATTGCACTCAATAAAACACTCCACAATACACCCTTCTTTCACATTCTCAACTAGAAATCGATATATCTATCCCACTTATTATCTAGAGATCTAATCCTATTAATCATATTTTGGTCCCAAACCATTGATTCTTTGGATCTCCATGCATAGTTAATATATGTCTTCCTTTTCATACACTCATGCAATAAGAAAGGAAACTCAAAAAAGAAAATTTCATTTAAATTTGTATATATGTACCTTTATTTCCAATGTTCAAGGTTGATTTGTAGGTTCTTGGACTCTCATACCATGAACACATCCTCCTTCTCATATATCCAATTTTTTATCTCCTTCATGGAAGGTTTCCACCTCATTTTCTTCCTTCAACATGTAGTACAAAATGTTCAGGTCTTGACAACAAAACCATTTATTGGCTTGATTGGTGTGTTACAGACCCAGGGTTTGATAAGATTTACCAACAAAACCCCATAGGGGATGGCATATTCAATATTCAAGGACTAAAGAAGGTCTCACTTGAGACACCATGAGAATAAAAAAGGCCATTGGTCTTGTGCAAGTTGTGAAGTAATATAAACATATAGAAAACCTTCGTGAACTAGTCATTTAGTCATTCATAACTACCACAAGCTATTGCGTACAATAATATAAAACATGCATACATTCAAGGAATAACTCATTAGATGCATAGATACGTGTACTTCATGATATATTCATTCATTCCATTCATTCAAAGTAGTGAGATACAATAGGGTCGTATCTTGATCAAGTTACATTAACATTCAAAACATAGATGAACCATGAATTCAGATCTCAATCTACCTTCTCTCTGATACCAAGACACATGATAAAACCAAACATAACAAGAAGTGAACACTAAGAATAATGGATCTATGTCTTTTCTGTCTCTAACATAACAATGAACCATTCTTTGTACCCAAAATACAAACCATTAAATATCCACATGCATCCCCCCTTATCTTCCACGAACCATCACAATCATAATAAAATTGTCAACTCATCCATAACATCAACCATGACTAGTTGGGTTGTTGCAAAAATAGTTACAATGATTCTTGAATATCTTTCAGATTTGGCCTCCATGTATTTTCTTTAAGTCCTTGTGAGCAATACAAAATGGGTTGGTGCACACAACAAGTTCTTAGTTGACACAGATGTTGAAACTTGGCACCACACAATGCATATTCTCATATGTGCATGTAGTGTTGATTTGTGGCATGTGCAACCTTTTCCAAACCTTATGTGCCAACAAACCTTGTGGCTTGATTGGGGGGTTACAGACCCAGGGTTCAATAGGATTTACTATCAAAACCCCATATGCACCAACATATTTAATCTTAAAGGATTGAAGAAGGTCTCACCTGAGATGCCATGAGAATAAAAGAGACCATCAATCTTGTGCATGGTGTGAAGGAACAAAACATATAGGAAAACTTCGTGAACTTATCACTCGGTCATTCATAACTTCCACAAGATACTACATAGAGTAATATTAAATAGGTATACATTCAAGTCATAACTCATCAAATGCAGTGATAAATGTTCTTCGTGTTGTGTTCATTCATTCCATTCATTCAAAGAAGTGAGATACAATAGGGATGTCGCTTGCTCAAGGTGCATTAAAATTCAAAACAAAGATGAGCCATGCGTTTAGATCTCGATTTTCTTCCTCTCTAATACACAACAAAACCAGACATAACAAGAAGTGAAAACTAAACATAACTTGTAATGAACCAAGTGCTTATAAAATAACATAAGTACACACCATGTACATAATGTGAGCATGGAACACAACTCCAATGTATATAAGTTACACAATAACAATTTAAAGAATAGGGGAACCCCCTCCAAATAACCAAATACCATTCATACTTCACAATTCACCTCTCATAATAATGGATACATGATCTCTTATATATAGCTATTCACACTTGCACATGAGGCCCATTTTCTACTATGCTGACCCCATTACATATATATTTACACATTACATGTACATTTAGGAACATATATGCCCCCACTTGGGGTCATATCATATACATTTAGCCATATATATGCCCCCCTTGGGTCATAACATAGTACCCTCCTTCAACATGCTTTGTTTTCAAAGCTTTTCAATTAAAGGCTTCACATGTGATGAAACCACACAATATGATTTTCTTATGTTCCTTCTTTCTTGATTCCATTATTGACGATCTATCCATCCAAAATCAATTATTTTCGGTCTTAATCCTTGGTGTCTAGTTGTTGCATAATTTTCTTTCCTTTCATTGCATGTGTTTTTTTTGTAGCTTCTCCAATTTGTAGTGGTTGTTGGTCTCTGATAATAGCTTGTTGAAGAGTAGTTTGGTGATGCCTTGTTCCATGAATATTTACTAGTATTCTGTCTTCTTCCTTTATAATGTTGATATCGTCCTTCTTGTCTTCCTTAAAATGTTTCCTGCTAATGGGGGTGTTGATATGGTTTCATATTTGATGGTGTTCCTTCACTCCGTACATGCATTTCATCTATCTTATTTTAAGAGAAAATGACATCCTTGATCATCTTTGCTTGGTATTTGATTACTCTAGTCTTGGATATAATACCATCATATTTGGCATGTACATCCTCTAGATGAAATTCAATTTCTTCAAGTATCTTCCAGTGAACTTCTTGAATCTCGTCTTCTTTCTCTTTTTGAAGCTGCAATGTCACCCCATTTATCAAATTTTGATGTCCTTGTTCAATTCTGGATTGCATTTCTGATTTTACCTCATCATTATTTAGGGATTCTTCAACCTTCTTGCAAATTTCCTTTTCAATTATTTTGGTGGATTCTTCATACAAGATCCTTTCTAGGATCCTCCCTAAAGAATATATGATTGTTTTACCTGGAACACCTATTTGAGACCAGTTATAGGACTAGTTAAAAACCCTATCTTGCACATAGTGTATCTACAAAATTAAAACGACCCAGAAGCTTACCTTTTTGCCAAAAATACCTTGATATTTATTTTGAATAACATTTGATTTTCACGATATTAAGCATCATAGAAAAACAGTTATAGTGAAAATGATAATATGACTTTCTTGAGGAAGAAAAACCCTAGGATCGGTGCTTTGATACCAAATGCTTACAAATATCATAAAATAATAGAAGTACACAACATGTACAAAATTTGAGCATGGAGCACAAATCCAATATAGATACGTTACACAATAACTCCTTAAAGAATAGGGGAACACCCTCCAAATAACCAAATACCATTCATACTTCACAATTCACCTCTCATAATAATTAATACATGATCTCTTATATATAGCTATTCACACTTGCACATGAGTCTCCATTTTAGACTAGGCCGACCCCATTACATATATATTTACACATTACATGTACATTTAGTCGCATATATGCCCCCCTTTGGGGTCATATCATATACATTTAACCATATATATATTCCCCCCTTGGGTCATAACATAACTTGATCTTTGACTCATCTATATCTAACATAACAATGAACTTTCTCTTTATTCAAAATTCCAACCCTTACATACCTGCATGCATCCCCCTATATCTTCCATGGAGTGTGATAATCATAAAAAACTTTCCAACTCATCCATAACCTCGACCATGACTACTTGGGTTGTTACAAAAATAGTTACAATGATTCCTAGGGATATTTTCCAATCTTTCATGCATGTGGTTTCTTTAAGTCTTTGCACATAGTGAAAAATGGGTTGGCACATGCAAAAGATCATTGGATGGAGTAGATGATAGAAATTGGTGCCACACAATGCATATTCTCAAGCACACATGCACTGCTGACTTGCGACACGTGTGCAACCTCTGCAAACCTTAGGTGCCAACATGGTATTTTCTACTTCCATTTGTTTTTAAATTCATCTTCCCTCCATCATATTTCCTTTCCCATTTTATCATACTACTTTGTAGCATTGACACTCCATGATGGTGCCCTTTCTTCTCATCTCTTGCAACCTCAAAGTTCTCATCTATTCTTATGCACTCATAAACAATTAAATGGTTAGATAAAACAAGTGTTCCTTTTGGGCCCTTTACTTTCTCTTTTTCATATTTGATTGTTGCATTTACAGCTCCTAGATTTTCCTTCACTTCAATTACTCTTGTTGTTTCTATGGTGACATTATCATTTTCATGTCCATCACCCCTATGCATTTTTTTTCATTCTTGTTCTCCTTTTGGACATATAATTTTCCAACTTCATAATGAAAATTGACAATGGTGGTGTCTTCATGTCTACCTTCTGCCTCCATAACCTTCAAGGTTATTTTCTCTTCGATTCTATTATTTTTCTATGCAACCTTCTCATCCTATTTTTCTACAACAATCTCCACTATTGTAACATATTCAACCATTGATGTTATTCTTTTCTCAATAGTCTCATATTTAAATGTACCTTCAAAGTATACAAACATTTCATTGATACATTCTCTTTCAACCCTTGACAAGGATACTACTTTGATCTATGTTTTATCTTTTACAAGCTCTCTACGGACTATAACCTCTTCATCTCTTACAACATTGACATTAATATAATCTTCTTCAAAGCTTTATTCAAATTCTACAACAGTTCCATTGTTATCCTCTTCTTCACATGTAGAAAAAATTATGTCTCTTCCTTTTTCCTTTGTACCTTCTTTTGAATATAATAGGCATTCAAAAACTTATGGGTTATCATTCTCTTGCATATCCATTGCTCGTAGATCTTCTTTCACCTGCTCTACATAGAAGGTTTCCTCAATGTTCTTTCCATTCTATGCTTGGGAGCCTTCAAATTCAAAATTTATTTTGAAATTTTCACCCTTATCATTATTGTATTATTCAACACCTATTATCATTTCCACCTTATTTACTAACTCATTTTCAATAATATCCTCATGCACTACTATTCCATTTACTACTACTAAACTAAAAGTTTCAACCTCAATTTTCCCTAATTCAACTTAGGCTTCTTCTTTCTTTTTCATCTCCACATAGACACATTCCACATATCTTACTACAACCAAATTGATAGTTTTATACTCACTTGCAACCTCAAGCTTCCTGCTAGATTCTTTGCATGTACATTAATCCATCAATAAATTATCATATAAATTTATGTTCCTAAAGGAATCTCCTCCAAAGGATCACCATATTCAAGTGTGTAGATCAAGGCCACAACATTTCCACCATATCCTTCATTTCCCCCCTTCATTATTAGAAGGTATTCACCTATTCTCTTCACCAATTCTACATGGAAATATGATTTACCTACATGGTAATGTTTCTCAACTTGCTGCAAGGTGTCTATTCTCACCATCATTGAATCCAATGCTATCATAATGTCATCCTCCTCAAGAGTTCTTATTTTCACCTTTAAAGTCTTCAAAGTCTTATCTATTCTATGGGTTTTCTCTTTAATAACTTCCTCAGCTCTTTCTTTTGACAAGTTCATTGGGGTGATTCCAAGGTTAATAACTTGGCCATTAACCCCTTTAACTCTTATAAGGTCTCTTCCTCAGAGGAAATTATTCCACTAGTACTTCTATCCCTTGCACTTATTCTAAATTACATCTCTATAATTTCAACAAGTAGTCTTCTCTCTTAATATTGTAGCTCTACCCAACTCAAACGTTGGAGCTATATTCATTTTCTACGGGCTCTCTTAACTCAAAGCCACTTACAATAGTTCTCCTTGATTGTCACTTCACCAAAAATAATATCTTCTCAACCTTATCCTAAGAATGAACTTTTCAAAGTTACCTTCAATAAGATAATGATTTCAAAATATCCCCTTCAATATACAAACCCACAATGGGTTCTTCTTAAGGCTCACAGGCCCTTACTCAACCACAAGTAGATTCCAAAATTTCCTATGATTCTCCAACTCATGGTGTGAATATTTTTTCCTTTACTATGTGTGCCTTTAAATTATTACCGACATCTACCCAACCACTATTTGGAGTTGTTCTCATTCCTTCCCCTAAAACTCTACTTAGAAAACATTGACATTGCTTTCCCTCTTACAAAATCTACTCAAAGATTCTTTCTTTCATTTGAGTTGCAATTTATATAAGGAGTCTTCCTACTCTGATACCAATTAATGCAACCCAAGTAAGCATACAAATAACATCCACCATGGCTTCTTGTTAAAATAATCCACCGGAGGATTATTTTTTCCTACAAGGCAACCTATATGGTGAAATGACTATGACCAACCACCCATTCCAACTCGACCTAAGGCACAAGGCGCATAATCTCCAATTAAATATTAACTATTAATAGTTTTAGTTGATAAAACTACAAATCCATCAACCATTAAGCTTGTGCAAGATAATAAACTATTACACCCATAACCATCACATCTAATAGTCCTATAAATTCAACATTTATCCCTGTCTAACAAATGAAAATCCCACATGTTTTTATAAAAATCAATTAAATTTTTAGAACTTTTATATCATTAATATTAATAAGATTTATCGTTTTCTTGTGTAGAAAATCTACTTTTCTTTTCCTTGAAGTTTGCTTCACCTTAAAGGAGATGTTAGTTAATGGACTTAATTAATCATGTTAGATGAAGTAGCTAAGTATATAAAATCATTGACCCGACAATATATGAAACCAAATCTACGTTGTCATAAATTTGTTGTCTATAAATTTTGTCCAATGGAGTCGCTATCTATGTCGGTGCAACTCACCTAACATATAAATCGTGACCATAATTATTCACTCTCTATGTCATCTTTGCATTTTAAATGATCTAACAAAACTAAAAAGGGACATTCGCTTGCAGAACAAAATTGACATTGTTGTCCAATATGTCGCTCTCAACGATGATATCTCTGTACAAATATAAATAATATTGCTGTCCAATATTTTAGTATAGCAGAACTAAATATGACAAGGCTATCCATTATCAACAACTTTAAAGATGCATGAAAAATATGCTGACAACCATTTCGCTACCCAAAGATGCAGGGAATGAATTTTTTTTTAGCTAGGGGGGGGATCTTACGCCAAACACATAGGGGTTCATTGAAACTTGGGTATCAACACTGAAATTCATGGGTAAATGCATTGCAGTGTAATGTGCAACAAATTTGCTAAGTAAGGTGATATCATAGGTACAATAAAAAATTTCACTGGTAAAAGTCGTGTTGAACAAATGCAGGTACAACAATCCAAGAAAACTGGAGGCACACTTTCTTTGTCTGAACAAGGTTAAAAAAAACGATGTTTGATACAATCCACTGTCGGTATTCAGTCTAATAAATGGGTAAAATCATGAATATGGGTAACACTTTTGCTTGTTTTATGACAAAAAAAACTGTATTTTCACAAGTTCTTCAACTTCCGACATACAAAAGTATTTTTTTTATTTAGAATTTCACTTTACAGTAAAAACAAAACTTGTGAATAATTTTGTTATATTTCTAATGACTATTTTTCAATTTTGTTTTATCAAGATTTGATATGTCAATTTGACAATTGTTTAACAGTATGTTCCTTAAACATGAAAGGAATGATAATGAGTTATTGTTTTCCACAACAATGTATCTATTATTAAACTTGTTTTTAAGAAATGAAATATACTTCAACAATCTACACAGACTATATTTTATTATGACTATAATTTTGAATCTAACGGATGAATATTATAATTTCTAGAATTTTTTGAAGTTGACCAAAATGAAAACGTTGCAGATTTTAAACACGTGTTTTTCTACACCTTGTATCTATCTTAATTTTTACTTAAAAGTAAAATCTAAAAATACCCTTTTGAAGAGAACAGTTTAAAAATTATGAATATAAATTTTCCATAATTTTCTGTTGTGTATTTTTAGAGATATGGATTTTTCATTTCACCGAATCATAATCTCACCTAAAAATATTATGCAACGATTTTTTTATAAAATTAAATAAAATTATATAAAAACAATGAAAATGAAAACAAATTATACCCAATGAAAGTAGATTCAATTTTAAAAATGTTGGTATCAATTCTCAAACTAAATTATGAGTATTTGTAGGAGTCCGCTACCTCCAAAGATGAAGTAAGATGGAGAGAATTTGCAATTTCATGCAAACAGTCCCATTTTCAAGTTTTCGGCCGAAATATTCTTTCGACCGAAACCTAGTTTTTAACGGAATCCATTAAAAATAAACATTTCGGCCGAAATATGCTTACCATGGGAAAATAATTCATCCAAAAAACATTGTACACGAATTTCGAGGGCACCGTTAAATTTGATGTGAAAATTTTCGGCCAAAAAATATTTCGGTCGAAAGAAACATTTGTTCGGCCGAAAAATTGCCGCTAGAAATTTTGGAGACCTGATTGTCACGAAAGTGTTACCCAGATTCATGATTTTACCCAAATACACGATGATGTTGTCAAAATCACTATCATAAGAATACCCAGCATACAAACGATTCCATATATAAAATCGTTGCATGTAGATCGTTGGCTCTTAAGCGCACAACTTACAAATCGCTGCCATATACTACATACAAAATCATTCTAAAAAACATTCATTTCACAGTCCCCAATACCTATACAATGGTTGTCTAACTGTAAAATGATATGTGTGTCTATTAATAATCAATTGATGTTTATTAAATATGATTTTGCAGTTTATTATGTTGTTGTCCATTACTTATTAAAATGTTGGTGTATAAGTTATCTCTGGTAAAAATGTTGCTAAAATCATTCATTCTCTGGACAATAAAATCATTACATAGTGCATATAAATTGTTGTCAAACAGTTGTTAGGAAGAAATATTGTCGTTTAATTTCGTTGTAGTACTTTCCCAACTATTTAATTTGTCAAACCAAGGTTCATAGGATTACGAAGCACACACTCTATATATGCAGGACTGAAGTAGAAGTAATCTAATCTAAATTTATGAAATGAAATTAATCTAGGAAAGCATTGAAAGATTAACTAGGAAAGCAGGAAATTAATCTAGGAAAGCAATACAACATGCGAAGAGTTGAATGACAAAAGACATATGTTAGCTCACACAATAAATCAATCTCAAATTATATTACAAGAATCAAATGACAAAGTATGAAATAATAACAATGAAAGAATCAAAGCTAAGAATCCCCTTCTCCTAATTACAAGAATAATTATGAATTGCATGCCTCCCTCATGAAGAGATAACACTCTCTTATATACATGAGTGTCATAATGATAGATCCACTATTCTCTCAACCACTCTCAACTACTTTCCCATTATTACAAGATATGATCCCTTCAAATCCTCCACACATCTCTCACATATCTTAGATAAGATATGCCAACCAAATCTTCCATGATCTTCTCTCTTTCAAATCTTCAAGTTTGAAGATGTAATTCGAATTTGAGGATAGGTGGTGAATTTTGACTTTGTTGAAATCTTCAAATATGCCTGCACACATCATAGAACTCGTCCAACCTTGAGATATAATGAAAATATGTTAATTTCTAATATTTAACCACAAATTCACTTATAATAATAAAATGAATAAAGTGGAAAATAATAAGATGATACCCAAATGTATGTATGAAAATGGTATGATAAAGGGTTTATTACGATAATGAAATGTAAGGAATGGTGAAGGGAAAATAGGATATAAATGTGACATTTTTGAGTCCTAACATCGCCCCCAATTGAACTTGTTGCATGTCCTCATGCAACCGTGCATGGATTTTCTTAGGAACTTTTGGCATTTAGACTTTGGTTTTGATTGATGATGTGTTTTTAATAAGGAATATTTCCAGGATTTGAAATACAGGAGTAGTAGCATGTAAAATACATGTGTAAAAACATGTAATACATGTGTAACAACATGTGAAATTTTCTTATGGTTGGTTCTTGTGTGACAACCATGAATACAAAGAATGTTGGTTCTTGTGTTAACAACATTCATTTCACTTATTTGTTTTCTTGCTACAATAGTTTAGTCATATACTCACTGGAAATAGTAATCAGATATCAATGTGCATAAGAAATAATCATTGTGTATAAGAAATCCTTTTCTTTATCTTTATGAATTATGCCAATATGTATATCAATTGAAATGCAACAAAGTGTCGTTGGAAAAGAAAATTTGGTAAACAGTAAATGAAATGAAAAAAATGGAGTGATAATAGTGGGAAAATGGAATACTGGTAGTGAATATATTTGTTCCCCCCCCAACTAAATCAGTTGCATTCCCTCATGCAACTTAGTGTAGGTTACGGAAGGAAAGAGAGCATGGAAATGAATTTTTCCAAAATATTCAAGTCATCATATAAGGAATTGTGTGATTAAAGCTTAGAAAAAAGCATACCTCCACTCACCCAAAAAGTAGATGAACTATGCAATAGAAATGTAGCTGTTGCAGTTATTGGATTAAGAAAACATGAATGGTGCTATAACTGCTGGAGAAAAGAATATGTGACTCTGATTGTTGGAAGATGGAAGGTGTCACTGTTGCAAGATCATGAAAATGTAGCTGCGGTTATAGTTGCACTACTGTACTGTAACTGTTGTAACTACAACTACTGTAACTGCTGAATCAGAGAATGCAAAGGGAGGGATTTGAAATGCTGTTGATGAATCATGGAAAAGATGAAGTATGAAAGTGGATGGTAGCACTCTCATATAACTGAAGTCATGCTGCTGTTATTGCTAAGGGAGCCAAAAACAAGTATATAGTATTCACCCACTAAAAATCGATGGTACAATTCTAATCATGCGAATACATGTGTCGATGTCGAGCATGAATATAAATCATTGGATTACCAACCATTGATGAATGTCGTTAACCAATGCAAGGAAACTCACCATTGATGTAAATGAGAGCCAAGGTACCTGAGTACATCTTGCGAAGTGCGAATGGATGTGCTAAGGTCGAGCCACTTGCAAGATCTGAGGATCAAGGTACATTGATGTATTCCCATGATCGTCAGTGAGAGAACTTGCCATTAAGGCATGCAAGCCTCTAGGTACTCAAAATGGACTCTAGTCTATTTCCTAGATAAGGTGTTGAGGTCGATGGGGCAAGACTGTTGAAAGGTGGGCCTTAATGAATCCCACATCAATCAACGCTAGTTTGTATAAAACGATTGGTAGGACTAAAATATAGATCTCAGTAGCAACAATGTGTATGGCAAGGCAATATAATCATGGAAAAGTGAGTTTGTTTTATTTAGAAGGAAAACTAGAAAGGCAAAAATGAAAAGAAAAAAGATAAAGGAAATGATGTATGCAACTCAGAAAGATAGGGATGTGTGAAGTCATGATGGATAAGGAAATGGCAGATGGATTCAACATAGGAATGATCAATGTGCGTTTGAAGGAGAAATGGGACAATGTCACAACATGAAATTTGGAAAGATGCAAAAATTTGGCAAAATGTTTTTGTGTAACAACAAACATCAGGATGCACAATTTTTTTTTGTGTATCAACAAGCATTTATGACATGTATGAGGAAAATTAGCTCCTTCAAGTAGTCGATCAAAGCATGTTTTTCTGAAAAATGTTGTGATTCATGAAAATAACTCCAACAACGAAATTGATGGTCATTGAACCTGAAAAACGTTAGTACTAAACCTGAAATCAAACATGTGAGATCATTGTAAACTGTAGGAATTAGTACGGAGGTGAGCAAATTGAATTTTAAAAATAAAGTGCAGTTTTACCTCTCGCCCTTGCTACTTTTCTCGTTGATCTTTGTCAAAGTGACTTTAAGGAAAACAAATTATCATGAAGTGTAAAAAAAGACATGCACTCATATTATTTTCAGGAAGTGAATGAAAGGTCCATTTGTAATTTTCATAGTTTTATAATTTTTATGGTTTTGTATATATATATATATATATATATATATATATATATATATATATATATATATA
>ML781785.1:610852-681029 GCA_009831015.1 Picea engelmannii | reverse complement strand
TTGTTTTTCTTTTAAATGAAACCAAGTTTTGTCTTATTCTAAAAAATACATAAAAAAAAAACACAAAGAATCCAAATGAATACTGTGATCATGCGTGTATAACCATTTTTGGAGTTTCTTTTCATCATATCCTCGACATTTCCATGATCTGCAGTAACAAGGTAGATGCCACCAACTTGTTCTATTGCATCAATAATAATCTTTACAACCTCATCAATAGCCTTACACTCAACAACCATTGCCTCTATATCGTCAGTATGTCCTACCATGTCACCATTAGGAAGATTCACATGAACCTGATCATAACGACCACTCAATATGGCATCTCCTATTTTTTTTTAGCAATTTCGAAGGCATTTATTTTTTGTCTTGACATTGAATGTGATTCTTGAATCACTTTGAATTTCTACATATGTCTCTAGTTCTTTGTTAAAATATCCCGACCGTTTGCCATTCTAGAAAAATGTAACATGACTGAATTTTACAGTTTCATTGCATGCAAATGTCTGTATCCCATTGTGGACAAGGTATTCTCTTGATATTCAATCGATATCTGGTGGGGAAACAAGATAATGAGATGGAAGCTTCAACTTTCCATCATACTGAAGCATTCCTGCATATTGAATTTTTGGATACCGAACTCGATCAAATTCACTAAAATTCTCATATTCAAATGATTTTGCAACCATATTCATATGATATGCTCGAAAATTAATGGTCACCACTGCATCTCCATCAATAATAGGTACAACTACCTTCTCATTTTCATCGACATGAGTTGAAATAGGAGTGCCATGCTGCCAACGATTAGCGAACAAAGGTCTAACTCTCCACATGTAGAATTACATAAATGGAAAGTAGTTCTAACTATTGCTCCGAAGTCAAGATGCCTTCCATGACCATCTGTAATTAATTCTCATACTCCAAAGTTCAAAAATATCATTTTTGAAAGTACCTATCCACCTTCCAAGGTATATACATAATTAAATATGCGTTAATTTTAATGATACCCATCAAATTGACAATTTACGAAATGGTTTAACTTCACAGGTGACATGTTTATTCTCTGTCCACCTGTATTTGACGGGAAACTGTAAAAACATGCATAAGTTAGTCAAATTTAACCCAGGAGAAGACACATCCTTGTGTAGAGTAGCAACCATTATTGCTCTTACTTGCTGCGAGTGCATGCTGCATGATTGGATAATGCTGCAAAGTTGGAAACTATTCTAGCAATTCAACAATGTTTAGTTCCTTGGTTCTCAAGTGATCTGTTCAATTCAACAAGTGTCAAAAGAAAACGACGAGCCAACTTGTCGGCAAGTTTCTTATTGGCTCATTCCCGTGCCCACCCAAACTCAATAAAGATCGAGAACAACAGTGTAGCCGAGAAAAAATTATATGAAGATGTTGATTGGATTCTTCTCTTAAACCTCTCGATCACATGTCTATCGTTATCATCAACCTTAGATATAAGAGCTAGGGTTGCGTGTGGCAACTAGTTTGGTCGATGTTGTATAAATTTCAAAGACAGGATTACACCAACCGATCATGATCATAAGAATTGACAATATCAACAACGCACAAAAATCTGGAGGAGATGTGAAGAGAAGTGGGCACATCCAATCTCTATTCATTAATGACATCGTCTTTGGAACATAATTTAATCATTTAATGGTGAAATGACCGATCGCTTCAACATTTGGACTGATTGTTAATTAATTGGTGCCAGAACATGAAAGAACTATGATTTGCGAAGGTCGACAATTCAAGTCCAGGAAACACGTGCGTAACCATAGATATGGATAAGAGACTATTATTGATATCAACCTATCGATATGGAGAATCACTATCCTGCCACCAACCATCGCAGATTTTCAGCAGTTAAAAACTACCGTAAAGAGGGTAAATTGTTGCAAAGATCTCACAACTGAATCATGATTTTGATTTTACACAACAATAATTAGGTAAGGTAGAGAAAGAATGGTTGCACGATCATGATTTGGTTCTTATTTTTCAGTCAACAACCCAACACAACGTGTCTAGTTTTTGATATGAGGCTTAAATTAAACCTGGAAATCGGGGAAGCAAATCACAACTTCTTAATTATCGAAAAAGATAAGAGCTATCACATGAATTGCATTGGGATCCTCGTTCATTGGGAGACTAGGGTAGTTTTCTTGTTATCACAAATATGGAGAAACATCTCTAAAACGAAACTATTTTGTTGTTGTTGTGTTGCAGTTTTTTTTCCCAATGATTGTAGATAGAGACGAGATCTTGGTTGAGCGGTTTTGAATCATTTGAGGGTGTTTGTAGCCGGTCAAATGTATGGATCGAGAGTTTGCGTATAATTACTGAAGGTTTTAATTTATGGTCGGAAGAATGAAAACAAGTCATGAGGGAGAAATATTTGCAGGTTTCAGATAAATGCAAGAGATGGAATTTCTACTACTCAGATCAACGAGAAGTTCACAAGCATGAGATTTTTTTAGCTGGTGTTCATACTGTTTCAACATGGAAAAATGAAATTCTGATCGTTCACAAATTGCAGATTTTTTTATTTTTTATTTTGTTTTTATTGCATTCCTAAATAAAATAATCCTAATGCACCTACGGTTTTATTGTTTGCAGATCTGCAAATTTATTCAATCATTGTTACAACAAAAATGTCATTGTTTCAACAAGTAAAATTTCGCCGTAACAACATGTAAAATGTCGTTGTACCAGCATGTAGAATTTCACTGTCTCAGCGACTGTCTCAACATGTAAAAATTTCACTGTTTCAGCATAGAAAATAATGTCACTATATGATCATGTAAAATTTTACTATATCAACATGTAGAATTTCATTGTTTCAGCCTATAAAAATTTCACCGTTTTAGCATAGAAAAATTTTGGTTTCATTTTTATTCGTCTAATGTTTTATTGTGTTTACTGTTAAGTATGTTTGCAAAAACATTCATTCCTGAAATCAAAATCATCCCTATTTTATGATCCTCAAGATCACATGAAGTGTGGAGGAGAGCATACTTATTCTAAGTAAAAGCAAAATCTGAAAATGAAAACAAAAAATGAAAATGAAAGCCTACCTACTTTATGATAATTACATCCTAGAAATCAGTTACATGTATTCAAATAACCAATGGATCCAAGCACACAACAGTAACAACAATATGTTCAATGGCAATTTTTCGAATGAAAATATAATTTTACAAGAAAGAATGAATCTAGTTGATGTAATTGTAAATTAAAAAAATTAAAAGAATCTAAACTGGTAGTCGCTTGAAACCATTGTTCGATATAGATTTCATAGGCGCGATTTCCCTCACTCAGATCATACTGCATCTCCTCATTGTCCTCCTCAATTTCCTCAGATGTTGATTCCTCGTTCGTTTCTGGAGGAGTATTTAAGCTCTGGGTTGCTCTCAAGATCTCCTCTTCACGAGAAGAAGAAATCCCATATTTAGCAAGGATATGAGCGAGCTGTTCCAAGATGACACTCACAGTTAAATCATATTTCAAAATGGGTTCTTACAACACCCAAATCAAAATAAAAAACTGAAAATCACACTTGCTAAAACACATGAAAACCTATTCACAGTTCCAAAAACTAAATTTGCAGAAATTGAAATTGCTAGAATTGAAATCTACACTTACGCTTGCAGGAATTGAAACACTCCCTACATTCCCTTACCCATATGTCACCTCTGAGTTAGGAGCATGAATAATCACACTTGCATGAAAAATTAAACTAACTTCAATCCATCGTGCTTCCCCGACAATGACGCAAAAATGTTAGGCGAAAATATTGTTGTTTAATTCCGTTGTAGTAATTTCCCAACTATTTAATTTTTCAATCTGAGGTTAGTAGGCTTACGAATCACACACACTATATAAGAAGGACTGAAGTAGAAACAATCTAATCTAAATTGTTGAAATGAAATTAATCTAGGAAAGCATTGAAAGACTGACTAGGAAAGCATGAAATTAATCTAGGAAAACAATACAACATGCGAAGAGTTGAATGACAAAAGAAATATGTGAGCTCACACAATAAATCAATCTCAAATTATATTACAAGAATCAAATGACAAAGTATGAAAGAATAACAATGAAAGAATCAAAGCTAAGAATCCCCCTCTCCTAATTACAAGACTAAATTATGAATTACATGCCTCCCTCATGAAGAGAGAACACTCTCTTATATACATGAGTGTCATAATGACAAATCCGCTATTCTCTCAACCACTCTCAACTACTTTCCCATTATTACAAGATATGATCCCTTCAAATTCTCCACACATCTCTCACATATCTTAGATAAGATATGCCGACCAAATCCTCCATGATCTTCTCTCTTTCAAATCTTCAAGTTTGAAGATGTAATTCGAATTTGAGGATAGGTGGTGAATTTTGACTTTGTTGAAATCTTCAAATATGCCTGTACATATCATAAAACTCATCCAACCTTGAGATATAATGAAAATATGTTAATTTATAATATTTAATCATAAATTCACTTATAATACTAAAATGAATAAAGTGGAAAATATCAAGATGAAACCCAAATGTATGTATGGAAATGGTATGATAAAAGGTTTATTAGGAACATGAAATGTAAGGAATTGTGAAGGGAAAAGAGGATATAAATGTGACATTTCCGAGTCCTAACAACAATCAACATAATTCACTATCAAAATTGGAATAATATGATGCACTCTCGAATAAACAATGTAAAAAATTAATTTCACTGCTATCTATCAACACCCTAAATTCGCTACTGTCTATACACATTAATCGCTGCCAACACAGATCTAAAAACACACTCACACACAGTCATTATTAGATAAAAATGCAGTTATGCCTAAAACACTGCCATTAGATAAAAACACTATCACTAATTAAAACACAATCAGATGGTCATAAGAAACAGTCATATAGTCACAATGTGATTACAAAAAGGAAAACAAAATCATAAACACAATCATTCCCATAAAAAACGAATTTGCAATTATAAAAGGTTGTCATAATGCAATTATAAAAAGGAAATCACACTTATCAAACACATTCATTCAAGGTGTGATTCACTGCTGTTAAAAGGGTAAATTTGTTGGGTAAACTTCGCCATCAAATATATTAATTTGTAGAGGAAAATCACAGGCCAGATGGATTAAAGACGCAGAGAAACTTCGCCATCGAAATGTAATAAATTGCAGAGGAAAAATTCGTGGTTGAATGCTTGCAGGGATAAAAGATAAACAATACACAGAGGTATTCAATCGTAAGAAGGCACAAGACAATCAATCAACCAGGAACAATCAATAGGGGTAGACACCTGGGAAAAAATATCCTTCACTCATCATCCATGCACAAAAAAACAGGGCATTAGAATCTATAGATCGCTATGCACCGAAGTGACGACCGTCGATTCGTCTCCTAGCCGACTTCTCAGGTGTGGACTGATGATATAGGGATGAGGACTAAAGATAAAGCACAATCTCTTCATAATAATCAATAAAACAAAACATACATTCATAGCAATCGGGGATTGGTTGCCAGGCAGGGAAATCAATTCAATGCAACGAGCATAAAGCTATGATGACTTTAAGTTCTTGATTACAAATGTTGAGTAACAAACATTTTATTTTTTACAATAGAAGTACAGTAATGGAAGCAGAAGAAAAATATTAATCTACTATTCAAAATAAAATCATGCATACCGTAGCCCAAGGTGACAACTCCGAGTCATTTACTTGTGCACGCTCCGTCCAACTCCCGCTTGCCGATCGATGTGACTTCACCGGTACCTCCCAACCAACGCTAGGGGTACTCTTCTTCCTTGTTAGGGCCCTGAGCTGCAAAGGGACAACACATACTATACCAGAGAACAACTAGCTCACAACTCGTCACCAAGTTGGGTATCCCAACTCCCACAAGATAAGTCACTCAAGTCAAAAATTCAGCAGTGTAACATTACGCATCAAGAAGAGATCCATACTCCTCTTCCTCCATCCTTTTTATAGAGTTTCTAAGTGATTTCTTTCCCAAATTCTTGTTTAATTTATTTTTCATTAAATTAATTCAGAAAAAAACCTCCCCCGTACACATGTCACCCATCCCCCTAGTTGCACCAAAAATTAATTTCATTATTATTTAATTACTCCTATTTACCTCACCAACCTAGACGCATTTCTAAAATCTCTCCTTGGTGTCCCCATATTCCCTTACACATTTTAAATGACTTACACCCTTACTAAATTTCTAGTTGAGTTCATATTTAGAAAGTTCTTAAAGTGAAGATTCCTTACTAAGTTAGTCATTCTGCTTTTTCCTTACGTTTCATTTTTATTCATGTTTCTCCTTTTTCCATTAGTTTCCTATCATTTAAGGTTTCCCTCTTTTTCCTTCTTAATTAAAACTCAATTTAGCCAGTGTAGAAAAATCACCTTTTACCCCTTTTTCTTTTTAATTAGCATATTTAGAAAAACAATCAATTCCCTTTTAAAAATTTATTCCTCAATATAATTTGATTTTAATAAATTAATTGAATTTCTTACCCCCTTCTCGTCACATGTTTAACTAGGATTATATTATTATTATTATTTTACCACAAGTATCACTTAGACCTAGATTTTAATTTGCTAGGCTCGACGACATTTTTATTAGGGATTTTTTTTTTTAAATCTTACTTATCACGTCATTAATTTTAAGGCTGACTAGGATTATTCACTTACCCATTGAAATCGCGACGTTCCCTTCAGGATGCACTAGGTGCTCCAAGGGTTCCACTCTCCTTTTTTTGTTTCCTTGTGTAATGTGCCCTTCAAGACGCACTACGTGCTCCAAGGGTGCCACTCACCTCTTGAATGACTTGGTAGACATAAAAAACCCCTGGAGTCAATACTCTGCCAGGTGATCTTGTGGAAGAATAAGGGCCTCTAAGGATTAGGACCCCTGCCTTATTGTGCACCCCTTAGAATTATCATGAGCAACTATCACAGTCCACCCTCACAACGTCGTGGGTCTTATTGAACTAGGTAATCATTAACCTACAGTTCAAGCCACAATGGGAGTGCTAGTAGGCTGTGGCAGGGTTGTTTTCCACACCTCTCCCTCAAAGTCTTTGGTTTTCGTGCGTGACCCCTCTACTCCACATGTGAGTCTGGTCGGCAAGCTATCGTCAGCCTACATCATCAACGAATCATGTTAGCAAAATAATCATTAATCATAACATCTAATCAGATGTAGACATGTCATATCTACAACAATCAAACCCCAATAGTCCACTCCTTGACTCAATCTAGAGTCCAAGGGGTTTCATAGATGCCTTTTCATCCTCGAGGTCCAAAGTCCTACACACTCAGGAGAACCGAGTCAATAGCACCTGTCTATGTCAATACAAAAAAATAACATGTCATCACATCCAAAATGACTCATAATCATAATCAAACACCCAATAGTATAATAATCCGGATCACTTGCAAGAAAGTGTCCTCAAAGAATAAGTTCGCTCAGTGCACACAAGAGCAGGATATTACATACACCCCCTCTTGGTCTAAACTTCGTCCCCAAGTTTCACAGTATATAAGTGCCGAAATAATGTGTATTATAGTATCACAATTATTTCTATCAAACAAAAATGGAAACTGCTGGCGCATATCATATGCATCCTCCCAGGTCGCTGAGTGTGGACTATAGTTGTCCCACTAGACCTTGATCTGATATACTGTTCGACACCGTAGTTGTTGAATGCGATGATCTAGGATGTGTATCGGCTCAGCCGTGAGTGCACCCTCGTTCAATACCTGCAAGGAACTCCTGTCAATAACATGTGTAGGATCACTAATATAATGTCTCAAAATAGATACGTGAAAAACATCATGCATACGCCTCAAAGAATCAGGCAAGGCTAGTCGATAGGCCACAAGCCCCTTCCTCTCCATAATATCGAAAGGTTCCACGAACCTAGGAGAGAGTTTATCTCCCTTTCCAAACTTGATCGAACTCTTATGTGGTTTTACCCACAAGAAGACTCAATTGCCAACTTTGTAACTAAGGTCGACACGTTGCACATTGACATAACCCTTCTGTTGATCTCATGCTTCTTTGATCCTTTGTCTTATTGTTTTCATTTGATCTTCCATTTCTTGGATCGCTTCTAGTCCCACCATGACCCTATCCTCAAGCTAATGCCAACTCAAAGGAATCTGATACGGTCGCCCATAAAGAAACTCGAAGGCACCATCTTAATGGTGCTTTGGTAACTGTTGTTATAAGATAATTCTACTAGTGGAAAGAATTCTTCCCAACACTTATGTTGGTCCATCATGTACATGCACAACATGTCTTCCAAGACCTAGTTTGTTCATTCAGTTTGCCTGTTTGTCTCAGGGTGATATGTAATACTAAAGTTAAGTTGGGTTCCCAAGGCCACTTGGAAACTAGTCCAAAATCGTCCAATAAACATCGATCCTCGATTGGATATAATCCTCTTAGGAATGACATGCACCCTCAGAATCTCACTCATGAAATCTCTAGCTAAGTTAGGTGCCCGATACGTCGTACACACATGAATAAAATGAGCACTCTTCATCAGAGTGTTGACTACCACAAAAATCGAGTCGTGTCTCCTTGCCGCCAGTGGAAATCCAACAATGAAATCCATCGAAATGACCTCCCATTTAGATTTCGGAATAGCGTGTGGCTGTAGTAGTCTTGTTGGATGTCTATGTTCAACCTTCATATACTGACATTCTAGACATCTGGCCACATAGTTGACTATGTCTGCCTTCATTCATTTCCATAAGAGTAAGGGTTTAAGGTCTGCCCTCATATTTGTGACCCCTAGGTGAGCCATGTACACTTCTCTGTGAGCCTCATTTAGGATCAAAATCCTCAACTCATCGTTCAGTTGTACATAAATTTGATTTTAAAATCTCAATAGTCCATCGCCATCCAACGTAAATCCTTCAAATCTTGGTACCATCATTGTGTTTTGTCCGATAACATCCTTGACCTCTTTGTACGAGTCATCGTCGCACTATAAAGTTAGAATCTTTTCACATATATTCGTCTGAAGAGGCAACACCGATAATATGCATGGTATCCGACTCAATGCATCTGCCACTCGGTTCACTGTTCCTTTTATGTAAGTAAATCTTGAAATTGTACTCGCTAAGAAATTCCGACCAACGTCGTTGTCGCGCATTCAGGTCGCTTTGCATAAAGATGTGTTGTAGTCCACAGTGGTCCATTTTTAGTTCAAATTTTCGTCCAATAAGGCAATGTCTCCAAACTCTCAAGGCATAAACAATGGCTAACAACTCCAAATCATGCGCCGCATAGTTCTCCTCATGTCTTATCCATTTCCTCGATATGTAAGAGATCACTCGAGCATCTTGCATCAACACTCCGCCTAAGCCTTCTTGGATGCGTCAGTGCATACCAAGAAGTTCGCGTCCATGTCAGGGACCCTTAGTATCAATTTTGTTGTCAACAACTCCTTGAGCCTCCGAAATTCTTCCGCGCATTTCTCGGTCCAGAAAAAATTCTTGTTCTTCTTCTGCAATTCCGTGATCGGATTTGCTATCTTTGAAAATCCCTCGACGAACCGTCGATAGTATCCTACTCAACCCATGAAGCTACACACTTCTGGGACATTCATTGGCATATGACATTCCATAATATCCTCCACCTTACTGGGTCCATGGCGATACCTTCGTCGGAGATGACATGCCCTAAGTAGTGAATCTTTGATTGATAAAACGAGCATTTAGACAATTTCCCATACAATTTGTTCTCTCACCGATATTGTAGTACCAAGTGCAAGTTCTCTTCATGCTCCTCCATCGTCTGAGAGTAAATCAATATATCATCAATGAATACTTGGATGAACCTATACAAGTATTCGCGGAACACCCCGTTCATCAAACTCATAAATACCCCTAGGGCGTTAGTCAGTCCAAACAGTAAAACAATAAACTCGTAATGTCCATACCTCATTTAAAGGTGGTATTAGGGATGTCATCCTCCTTAATCCATAGCTGGTGATACCCTAATCTCAAGTCGATATTTGAAAACACTGTCGCACCCTTCATTTGATCAAACATATCATCAATCCTTTGTAACGGATACTGATTCTTGATCGTTGCCTTGTTCAATTGACGGTAGTCAATGCAGAGTCTCCACGACCCATCCTTATTTCATATGAAAATAATAGGCGCACCCCACAGTGATGAAATTGAATGTATAAGTCCCAAGTCCAACAACTCCTTCAATTGCATTCTCAACACCTGTAACTCCGGGGTCGACATACGATAATGTGTTCTCGCTATTGGTTTAGTCCCCAGTTTTAGGTCTATGGTAAAATCTAATTCTCTCTTCGGCAACATCCTAGGTAACTCCTCCGGGAAGACGTCTGCAAACTCCCTCACCAATAGAAGGTGTTCTAGACCTTTCACTACTTCATTCTCAATTAATGCAAGGATTGCATAAAGCTTACATCCCTTGCACATGCTCTTTTGTAGCTTCAAGGAAGAGATAAACTTCAAGGAAACTCCTTGGTTCCAACCTACAATCACGTGTCTCTGTCCCTCATCATTGACCAAGATCAACCATTTCATCTTACAGTTGATTATCACCTCATGCGATTCCAACCAGTCTATACTGATCACGACGTCCTAAGATCCCAAGATCATGATGTACAGGTTGTCCCCGGGGACAAACTCTCCCAGGTTAAGGATACAACCCATAACCTTCCCACCAACCTTCTCTTAAGCTTCATAAGCCATTTCTACAAATTTGACTCATCCTGTTCGATTGCCTTATCCTTAATTATTTTTAGCCCCGCCCCATAAATGAAACTCTTGGTAGCACTAGGATATATCAAAATGCTAAGGGTCTGTTCAGCGATGGTACTTGACGTCTCGAGCATAGTTGACTAGTGCTCTGCCTGGCGGTTATTCTCGCTACCAGAATCTGATGGGCCTTTCCCAAAAATCCCAGATGATCCGGTCCTCTCCTCTAGGTAGACACGATGGCAATGTGGCTCCCCACCATCCATCACACTTTCTTCGGTCCAACATTCCTAGTACCTGAAGTAGAAGATGAATTCTAACATTAAGTCCCAACACAAACTCGTTGACCTTAAGATTCTTGGTAGTTTGGTGCATAGCATATCGAAGAAGCTCCAAAAATGGGCTTCGTACTCGAGCATCATGCGAATGCTCTGTCGCAAGGCGTTGAACTCATTGAGATAACACTCAATAAATTCCTTAGAAAGATACCTCTCCTGGAATTGTTCCTTGAACATTTCCCATGACACATCTTAGATGGCCATGTTCAAATACGACAGGAGCGTCTTCCTCCATAGAAGAGTGCTCCCCTTCAGCTAAAGACCACCATGCATACCCTCGTGTTGGAAGTATATTTGCGAGGAGCAAAGCACATCGCCATATTCTCCCACCATGACTCGATGGCTACGCCGACTGGGGCACCAAAGAACTCGGGAAATTTGACCTTCTCGAGTTCGCAGTGAATACTAATGGTACTGGTTGGGCACTCTATGGACCTTCATGGGTACAGGAGCTCGGGCCTACTCTTAGTAAAAACGGTCAATCAAGGCCTCTGACATTCCCTGAAAGGACCTTGTCAGGCCATTATCATCCTTTAAAACAATCGAATCCAACCCAAGGACTTGTTCTTCCCCCTTGGGGGTTAGACTCTGAGGGTGTCAGCACGTTTGGAGGCATCACACCTCCTTCCATGAGACCATGCCGCGAACCCCTATGACGTCCTCTAATCAATATCACTACATGGAAACTTTAACATTTTTTTTATTTTCACTAGGTTAATACTTAAGGGTTTACTGCAGTGGAAATCCTTGTGATCCACGGTCGCAAGGTTGAACCCCCTTTGATACCATATGTAACAACCCCCATCGTTATGACTACAAATGAAGCGAAAGTGATTTTTTTTTTTTAAAGTGATAACAATGCCAATAGTTAAACCACACAACCTGACAATGAACACCACACATGAAAATTAGGAAACATACAACAATGACTCAACACACCAGCACATTGAGTGACTGGGCGAATAAGCGAAAATCAAGGACAGATAGAAATGACTACCCGACCGACACAAACATGGCCGCCTACAAGATAAAGGACATCATCCACAATTCCGACATAACGGCCTCGAAGACCAGTAACTAGATACCTCTAAGGCATGAAAAACCAAATACATGAAGGCGTTACAACCTAGGCACCAACATCAACTACAACAAACAAATGCCCATAACGGGAAGCACAGACTCCAACTAAGTTATCATTTGCCTCTATCCATTAGGGCACACAACGATCCCCTCATCAGGAATCATGCCATCACCAGGTGATAGGCGTGACAATAACTCTGAGGCAACATAACCTATCTAGACCACTGACTCAAGACAAATCCAACACACTAGGAGACTGAAATAACTGACAAGAAGACAATACCCACACACCCAAGAAACAAGTCGACAAGATGCAATATGACATCACTCGATTTAAATTGCGCAAATGACCAGAGGATTCTTGTTTCCTACAAGGCAACCTGTATGGTGAATTGACTATGAACAACCACCCCTTCCAACTCGACCTAAGGTGCAAGGCACATAATCTCCAATGAACTGTTAGCTATTAATAGTTTTAGTTGATAAATCTACAAATCCCTCAACCATTAAGCTTGTGAAAGATAATCAACTATTATGACCATAACCATCAGATATAATAGTCCTATTAATTCAACATTTATCCATGTCTAACAAATGATAATCCTACATGTTTTTATAAAAATCAATTAAATTTTTAGAACTTTTATATCATTAATATTAATCAGATTTATCATTTTCTTGTGTAGCAAATCTATTTTTCTTTTCCTCGAAGTTCGCTTCACCTTAAAGGATATGTTAGTTAATGGACTTAATTAAGCATGTTAGATGAAGTAGCTAAGTATATAAAACCATTGACCTGACAATATATGAAACTGAATCTATGATGTCATAAATTTGTTGTCTATAAATTATGTCCAATGGAGTCGCTATATATGTTCGCGCAACTCACCTAACATATAAATCATGACCATAATTATTCGCTCTCTATGTCACCTCTGCGTTTTAAATGATCTAACAAAACTAAAAAGGGACATTCGCTCACATAACAAAATTGACATTGTTGTCCAATATGTTGATGTCAACGATGATATCTCTGTACAAATATAAGTGATATTGTTGTACAATATTTCAATATAGTAGAACTAAAAATGACAAGGCTATCCATTATCAACAACATTAAAGACGCAGCAAAAATATGGTGACAACCATTTCACTACCCCAAAATGCAGGGAATGAAACACTATTAGCTTGGGGGGGGGGGAATATTATGCCAAACACAAAGGGGTTCACTGAAACTCAGGTATCAACATTGAAATTCGTGGGTAAATGCATTGCGGTGTAATGTGCCACGAATTTGCTGAGTAAGGTGATATCATAGGTACAATAATAGATTTCGCTGGTAAAATTCGTGTTGAACAAATGTAGGTACAACAATCTAAGAAAACTGGAGGCACACTTTCTTTGTCTGAACAAGGTTTAAAAAAAACGTTGTCTGATATAGTCCGTTGTTAGTAGTCAATCTAATAAATACACGATGATGTTGTCAAAATCATTGTCATAAGAATACCTAGCATACAAACGCTTCCATATATAAAATCATTGTATGTAGATCATTAGCTCAAAAGCACACAACTTACAAATCCCTGCCATATACTACATATAAAATCGTTCTAAAAAAAATTCATTTCACAGTCCCCAATACCTATACAATGGGTGTCTAACTATAAAATGCTATGGGTGTCTATTAATAATCAATTCATGTTTATTAAATACGATTTTGTAGTTTATTATCATTGTTGTCTATTACTTATTAAAATGTTGGTGTATAAGTTATCGCTGGTAAAAATGTTGTTGAAATCATTCATTCTCTGGACAATAATATTGTTACATAGTGCATATAAATTGTTGTCAAACAATCAATATAATTCACTGTCAAAAATGGAATAATATGATGTGCTCTCTAATAAACAATGTCAACAATTAATTTCACTGTTGTCTATCAACACCCTAAATTTGCTACTGTCTATACACATTAATCGTTGCCAACACAGATCTAAAAATGAACTCACACACAATCATTATTAGATAAAAACATAGTTACCTCTAAAATGCAACCATTAGATAAAAACACTATCACTAGTTAAAACAAATTCACATGGTCATAAGATGCGGTCATATAGTCACAATGTGATTACAAAGAGGAAAACAAAATCATAAACACAGTCATTCCCATAAAAATGAATTCACAATTATAAAAGGTTGTCATAATTCAGTTATAAAAAGGAATTTGCACTTATAAAACACAATCATTCAAGGTGTGAATTCATTGCCGTTAAAAGGGTAAATTCGTTGGGTAAACTTCACCATCAAATGTGTTAATTTGTAGATGAAAATCACAGGCTAGATGGATTAAAGATGCAGAGCAACTTTGTCATCGAAATTTAATAAATTGCAGAGGAAAAATTCATGGTTGAATTCTTGCAGGGATAAAAGATAAACAATATGAAGAGGTATTCAATTGCAATAAGGCACAAGACAATCAATCAACCAGGAACAATCAACAGGGGTAGACAGCTAGGCAAAAACATCCTTCGCTCATCATCCACACATAGAAAAGCAGGGCATTAGAATCTATAGGTCACTATGCATCGAAGTGATGACCGTCGTTTCGGCTCCTAGTCGACTGCTCAGGCATGGACTGATGATCTAGGGACAAGGACGAAAGATAAAGAAAAATATCTTCATAATAATCAGTAAAACAAAACAGACAGTCATAGCAATCGGGGATCGGTTGCAAGCCAAGGAAATCAATTCAATGCAACGAGTGTAAAGCTATGATGACTTTAAGTTCTCAACTAAAAACGTTGAGTAACACACATTTTATTTTTCACAATAGAAGTGCAGTAATGGAAGGACAAGAACAATATTAATCTACTATTCAAAATAAAAGCAAGTGTACCGTAGCCCAAGGTGACAGCTCCGAGTCCTTATCCTGCACGTGCTCCGTCTAACTCCCTCTTTTCGATTGATGTGACTTCATCGATACTTCCCACCCAACAATAGGGGTACTCTTCTTCCCCCTTAGCCCCCCGAGCCACAAAGGGGCCACACACACTATATCAGAGAACAACTAGCTCCCGGCTCGCCTCACAAGGCTGAGCTACCACTCGTCATCGAACTTGGTATCCCAACTCCCACAAGATAAGCTAGTCAAGTCAAAAATTCAACAGCGCAACATTACTCATAAAGAAGAGATCCATACACCTCCTCCTCCATCCTTTTTATAGAGTTTCTAAGTGATTTATTTCCCAAATTCCCGTTTAATTTATTTTTCATTAAATTAATTCAGAAAAAAACCTCCCCCATACACATGTCACCCATCCTCCTAGTTGAACCTAGAATTAATTTCATTAATTATTTAATTACTCCTATTTCCCTCACCCACCTAGACACATTCCTAAAATCGCTCCTTGGTGTCCCCATATTCCCCTACACATTTTAAATGACTTACGCCCTTACTAAAATCCTAGTTGAGTTCATATTTAGAAATTTCTTAAAGGCAAGATTCTTTACTAAGCTAGTCATTCAGCTTTTTCCTTATGTTTCATTTTTATTTATGTTTCCCCTTTTTCCCTTAGTTTCCTATTTTTTTTAAGTTTCCCTCTTTTCCCTAATTAATTAAAACTCAATTTAGCAAGTGTAGAAAAATCACATTTTACCCCTTTTCCTTTTTAATTAATAAATTTTAATTAGCATATGTAGAAAAACAATAAATTCCCTTTTAAAATTTTAATCCCTCAATATAATTTGATTTTAATAAATTAATTGAATTTCTTACCCCCTTCTCATCACATGTTAAATTAGGATTATATTATTTTTATTTTTTTACCACAAGTATCACTTAGACCCAGATTTTTATTTCCTAGGCTGGGCGACATTTTTATTAGGGAATTTTTTTTTTTTTTTTAAATCTTACTTATCATGTCATTCATTTTAAGGCCGACTAAGATTATTCACTTACCCATTGAAATCATGACGTTCCCTTCAGGATGCACTAGGTGCTCCAAGGGTTCCACTCGCCTTTTTTGTTTTCCTTGCCTGATGTTCCCTTCAAGATGCACTACGTGCTCCAAGGGTGCCACTCGCCTCTTGACTGACTTGGTAGACACAAAAAATCCCTGGAGTCAATAATCCACTAGGTGATCTTATGGAAGACTAAGGGCCTCTAACGAATAAGGCCCATGCCTTATTGTGCACCCCTTAGAATCATCATGAGCGATTATCGCAGTTCACCCTCATGACATCGTGGGTCTTCTCGAACTAGGTAATCGTTAACCTATAGTTCGAGCCACGGCAAGAGTGCTAGTAGGATGTGGGAGGGATGTTGTCCACACCTCTCCCTCAAAGTCTCTGGTTGTCGTGCATGACCCCTCTACTCCACATGTGATTTTGGTCGGCAAGCTATCGTCAGCCTGCATCATCAACGAATCATTTTAGCAAAATAATCAATCATCATAACATCTAATCAGATGTACACATGTCATATCTACAACAATCAAACCCCAATAGTCCACTCCTTGACTCAATCCAGAGTCCAAGGGGTTTCATCGATGCCTTTGTATCCTCGAGGTCCAAAGTTCTGCACACTCAGAAGAACCGAGTCAATAACACCTATCTATGTCAATACAACAAAATAACATGTCATCACATACAAAATGCCTCATAATCATAATAAAATGCCCAATAGTATAATAATCCTGATCACTTGCAAGCAAGTGTCCTCAAAGAGTAAGTTCTCTCAGTGCGCACAAGAGTAGGATGTTACAAAGGAGATTCTCCTTTGCTGGGAAAAAATGCATGCAAAGGCACATAGATACATTTGCAAAAACACAAAGGTTTATTAGAGAAAAATCACAGTCCAACATTATTATGAAAATATTAAGAGAATCACATTATTATGAGAATCAAATGTCCAACATTGGATAAGGGATACAAAAACATAGATATATTGGATAATGTCCAGCATTGGATAAGGGATAAAACACAATGAGAATAATTTTCCAGGTTCAACAAAAATGCAGAGGTAAATCTTTAAATCCTTAAGTAAATCGCTAATCCAGATACACAAAAAAGCATAAATTACCCCCAAATTGAAAAGGGAAAAAAGTGAATAAGAAATCAAGATTTCGTTTGGAGTTAAAATTCCAGATTCGTTAGAAATTACTTTCTAAAATACATAATCATCAAGGATACTTTCCAGTCTAATATTAGAAATCCATTACCACTGTCAACAATTCTAAAAACCATATATAGAATAAAAACATAATACAATTCCAACTCAAAATAAAAATACCGTGACCGGTGAAGATAGACTTGAAGACAATCCTTGGCATTCTCTTCCTTCATTCACTTGCTAATCGTTGAGACTTCACTGGTACCTCCCAACCAACGCTAGGGGTACTCTTCTTCCCCCCTTAGCCCCATGAGCCACAAAGGGGCCACACACACACCCAACCATAAAACCTCTAGCTCCCAGCTCGCCTCGCAAGGTAGAACCACCACTCTCTCTCAAGCTGGGTATCCCAACTCTCAGAAGTAAAACTAGTAAAAAATTCTACAACAAAACTTTACTCATAACCAGTGTGATCCCATCTCTTAACTCAACCATTTGTTTTATAACAATTTCCCACACTTTCATAATTAATTAAATTTTTTAATTAAAAGAATTTAGAATTATCTCCCCCTACACTTGTCACCCTTTACCCAATTTGCACAATTAAATCCACATTTTAATTTAATAAAATCCCATTTCCCTCACCCATCCTAAAAGCGCTCCTTAAATCACTCCTAGTTGTGTCTTTATTCCCTTTATTTCCAATTAATGACTGACGCCTTTCTAAAATTGAGTTGAGTTAAAATATGAATCTTCTCCTAGTTAGACTATTGTTAACTAGCCTCTAGATTCCTTTCTATGTGTACCCATCCCTTTATATTTATTCCATTTTTACCTTAAATTCCAATTCAGTAATTACTTGTACATATGTGTATTAAATCACTCTTTAGATTTATTTTATTTTCCTTGATTTCTTAACTTGATTTATTTCATCCCCTCATTATTTAATTTATAAAACTATTTTTTAGTCTTCTCACTAACTTAGACTTAGTCTTAATTAAATTTTTATCTGCAAAGGATTAGACCCTTAGGGATTATGATTAATAAATTCATTCTTTAATTAATTAATTAATTCGACAGTGCTCAAGATTTTACAAGGTTTAACATTTTCTCAAAGTTTTTTAGGCCACCTAGATTCATTGACTGAATTTTTAATTCCACGACATGCCCTTCAAGATGCACTCCGTGCTCCAAGGGTGTCACTCGCCTTTGATTCAAATTTTTAATTTCGTGACATGCCCTTCAAGAAGCACTCCGTTCTCCAAGGGTGCCACTCTCCTTTAACTAGTTTTGGTAGTTGTCTAACCCCTCGAGTCAGCATTACATTTAGGCGACCTTGTGAGAGAATAAGGGATTCTAAGGAATAAGGACCCTGCCTTATTGTGTGCCCCTTAGAAATATTCATGAGCGACTGTCTTAGTCTACCCCCATGACACCGTGGACCTCTCGAAATAGGTAATCGTTAACCTACAATTCGAGCCATGGTGGGCATATTAGTAGGTTGTGACAGGTATGCTTCCACACCTATCCCTCAATATGTGGTCTATGTGCATGGCTCCTTTAATCCTTATGTGTGTCATATTAGAAAACAATCATCAGCCTAGATCCATCAACAAAACACTATCAATGATCCATGAAAAACATCATAATATAATTGATCATATGTCACATATGCATAAATGAAATACCCAAACCAATGCAATCCACTCCCTGACTCAATTCAGAGTCCAAGGAGGTCCATTGATGCCATCGACATCCTCAATCTATCAAGTGTCCTGCACACTCAGGGGAAACTCGTCAATAGCATCTGTCAATAGATATATATCAAGCAACGTAAATCATAATCCATCAAGATCATCATAAGAATCCATAAGCGAACATATAAGCACATACTATAACCGGATCACTTTCACGCAAGTGTCCTCAAAGAATAAGTCACTAACATGTTAGCGCAAGAGTGGGATGTTGCAAAACTAGAGACAAATTATATATTTCAATGATATCTTTATTTACGTTACTCTTTGTCACATTACAAATAATACCAATTTTTTACATTATATTTAGTTTTATCATGTACAATGAGATTACCATCCTATTTTATTTTTTTCATAATATCTTCTATAAGAATGTATTTAGTGTAACTTTATCTCTCACATTTTCCCAATAGTGAACCATATCAACATTGAATCGCTTTCTCACTTTTTTTTTTTTTTTTTTTTAAGTGATAATGAGGACAACCATCAATAACTACTATCCATAAATATGTGTCAACTCACCACCATTATTCACGGAAAAACACACCAATTAAAATAATCTACTATTGGTCTTTGAGGGGGGAAATTTTCACTCTTACTAGATGTTGTAAATGTGTTGAACCTGCACATAATAGATATAGCTAGAAAATACTACACACATTTGCAGAGAGAAATTGAGAAAGAAGAAGAAGGAGAGAAATAATGGAAGAATTCTCATTAACTGTAAAGAATAATGAATAATTCACACATGCTATACTCTGTATAACTCAATGAATGCACATTGGAGGAGAACCAATGTGCCATAGTGGTGGTCTAGAGTGATTTGGACACACACTGGTAGTTACGTGAGTGAACTTCCACCAAGTCTAGTCTCTCAGGAAGTTACATGATTGAACTTCCACCTAGCTGAGTTAAATAGTCAACTAGTCTTCATTTAATTGATTGTACATAGTGTATGGAGGAATAGATCAAGGAATCAAGGGTAATGTGTCAGTCTAGTGATGATCCCAAGGAAAGTGCACATTAGCATGGTGATGATCTCAATGTTGCATGGTGAAAAAACCAATGCAACATCTAGACTCAACTCAACTAGTCACTCTGAAGTGTCAATTGAAAGAGAATATTCTTCAGGTGGAATATTATCCCCTAAAATATAGGAGTGTGGATAATGACTAATAAAAAAGGAAAAATAAATCCTAGGTGTGTGTGAAGTAACTCCAACACCCCCCCTAAACATCACTATGGTGAAAATAAAGAATGGGTCCTAACAATGAGGCCATGTTAGGTACCCAAATACAAAAGACACACNTCAAGGTATAGTGTATGCAATAAAGAATAACTACAATTGCTAGGAAATTGTGTCCTTCACTCAAAGATGACTTTGCAAAGAATGGAACTTCTACTCAATGAAGGTATTGGTGAAGATGTTTGCCATTTGTTCTGTTGAAGGACATAATTGTAGGTTGATGACCCCCTCATGTAAAAAGTCTTGGATGTAATGCATATGGATATCGATGTGCTTCGTCAGCTTCCTTTGAATTGGATCTCTACAGAACTCCAGAGTGCTCTGGTTGTCACACCAGATGACGATGGACCAATGAAACTGAATGCCCAAATCAGTGAGAAAATGTTGTAGCCACATAGCTTGAATGGTTGTGTTAACTACCCCTCTGTACTCTGCCTCGGTTGAAGATAGAGAAATGGAGACTTCCTTCTTGGTCGACCAACATATAGGTCTAGGACCAAGATTGAGTGAGTAACCATATGTGGAATTACGATCAGTGCTATCTCCAACCTAGTTAGAATCAGTAAAATTGATGAGATCTAATGTAGATTCTACTTCATAATGAATCCCAAAGCTGATGTTGCCCTGCACGTATCAAAGGATATGCTTTGCAACCTTCCAATGTAGCGCATGTGGCTTCTACATGAACCCGGAAACTGTGCCAATTGCATATGAGAGGTTTGGTCTAGAGTGTGTGAGATACAACAAGTCCCCCACTAGTTGTCTATATAGTGTGTTGTCAACCAGTGGAGTCTCCCCACCATCCTCAAGTTTGAATCCTGATAGGAAATGAGTCAGAGCAACCTTGCAGTCTTTCATGTGAAATCTCTCAAGGAGATCTCGTGCATACTTGGCCTGAAACAATTTTATGCCTGATGCATCCTGACTGATGTCGAGTCCAAGGAAGAAGTGTAGTGGACCCATGTTGGTCATCAAAAACCTGTCATGTAGAATCCTCTTGGCTACAACAATCGTTGAAGTCGAGAAACTAGTGATCAACAAATCATCAACATACATAACTAAAAGTAAAGTGAATCAGTCGTCCTGAGCATGTAGACATTTGCGTCTGATTTACAATGTAAAAGGTTTTGTGATAGCAGGTAGGAGTCCATCTTGTCATACCATGCCCTCAGATCCTGCTTAAGGCCATAAAGGGATTTCTTCAGTCCACAGACCAAAGATGAGTCCTGCATAAATCCTTAGGGTTGCTCCATGTATACATCCTCAAAGACATCACCGTGAATAAATTAATTCTTGATGTCCATCTGATGGAATTCTCATTCCTTGGCTTCTACAATGGAAAGTGCTAATCATATGGAATCCATATTAGTTACTAGAGAGAAGGTCTCATCATAGTCAATACCATGCACCTACTGAAAGCCTTTGGAAACAAGCCTGGATTTGTATTTTCTAATATGTCCATCTGCTATGCTCTTGGTCCTGTAGACCCATATGCATCTAACAAGTTTCCTCTCAGAAGGAAGGGGAACCAGATCCCAAGTTTGGTTCTCGAGGAGGGAGTTGTGCTCCTCCTACATGGAGGATTCTCGAAATGGATTTCCAACAGCCTCACCATACGACTGTGGATTTGAAGATTGAATCGAGAAAATATGCCTCGAGGAAAATGGTTCAGTGGCAATGAGTGCAACAAGAGGCTCCTTGAAATCATATCGAGTCCTCCTAGAATTGACTGGATCACCAATGAGATCCCCTGCATCCTAAAGAGTAGTCTGTTCCCACTTAGGCCTCTTCTCTGGCTCTACAACTGCATCTGGATTCTCTGACTCTGCATCTGACTGTATTGAATATGAATATAAATCATCTGAGCCCTCTGAATCAAAACTCTCATCTGAAGAAGAGTCAACATGTGCATGCTCATCATCTCAGACATGTGGAAAAATGAAGGTGTCTGCATGTGGCTATTTAGGTGCATGCGATACACTTTCCTCGAATTGAAAACTTTTCTCAATGATGACCCAGTCCGAGGAAAAATCAATAATCCTATATTCCTTCACACTGTTAGGGTATCCAACAAAAATGCACTCAGTTCTCTGTGGATCAAGTGCCTTCGTCTTTTCAGAGGGAATTCATGCCCATGTACGTAAACAAAAAATTGGAAAGTGGGTCACTTCCGGTTTGAGGCTGCTCCAAGCCTCGTAGGGGGTCTTATCCTTGAAATATCTATGGAGAGATTTGTTTTGGATGTATGTTGCACAATTAAGTGCTTCGGCCCATCGTATCTGTGGTAGTGACTTTGCATGCAACATGCAAGATGTCATCTCCTTTAGAGATATGTTTTTCCGCTCAACAAATTTGTTTTGCTGTGGAGTATAGGGAACTGTGTGTTGCAACTGAATCCCTGCCTCATGGAAAATATTATAGATCTCATGATTTACATACTCTCCCCCATTATCAGTTTAGAGGAATTTGATCTTCTTTTCAGACTGTGTCTCAAATAGGGCTTTGAAATCTTTGAGGTGTTGAAAGACCTCAGATTTTTGCTTGAGAAAGTAGATACATGTAAAACGTGAGAGATCATCAACAAATATGAGAACAAACCTTTCTTTGTTGATCTATGGATGCAGAAAAGGAACCATGAGGTCATTGTGGATCAGATATAAAGGTGCGAAGTCTCTCTGAGACTTTTCTTTGTCAAATTTCTCTTGAGGGTGTTTTCCGAGAACACATCCCTCACATACTCCCTTGTAAAAATGGATGTCTAGTAGACCATCCAAATGGATGTCTAGTAGACCATCAACCAATATTTTCTTTCTAAGTTGTTTCATGTATCTGAAATTCAACTGTCCAAACCTTTCATGCCATATCCTACTACTTTCATTAGCATGAGTAAGAAGTAAAGCAGAATCAGGTTCAATTAATTCAGAAAATTTATACAATCTAGATTGATGATTTACCTCACCGGTAGAAACCCTAGAGTTGGTTTGAATGTTATAGATGTCCACGAAATTTGGTGTGAATATTAATTTCTCCAGTGCCTAAATTCGTCATCTAATACATGGAGAGAAGCTTGACGGAAAGCTTGGGAACATGCAACACATTCTCAAAACTTCCATTGGTGAGTTCAATCCTTCCTTTGTCGGTGACTTTGAAAGAAGAGTTGTCCCCTATCATGATAGGAGGAAATTTGCATGCATCCAATGAAGAATATACTTCTTTTGAGTAAGCCATGTGATGTGATGCTCCTAAATCAACGATCCAAGCATTGGGAGAGGAGTTGATGGCAATCAAGGCATGACTAGAATTATCTTTCTTGGAATTCTGATCTTCTGGATTCTTCTTCTTGGCACCCTCAGGGATGCGATCTCCAAGGTTGTTTTTCTGAAGTATTTGAGTCATTAGATCTATTTTATTTTGCATGCATGCAGATTCTGGATGGAATCCTTTGTGACAATACATGCATTTCTCCCCTTTTCCCTTTTGGATCCGAAGACATCGGTGAAGGGTTTTGTGTACCCTTCCTTCTTCGGATGTGCATGAGATTTTAGTTTATATTTATCTTTAGATTTATGATATTTGTGTCTACCATCTTGCACAGCGAGTGCATTCACCCTTGGGCCTTTGATTGTGCCCATGTTGATGAGCTTGGTTTTCTCTTGTGTCAGGGATTTGATAAAGTCCTCAAGAGAAGGCATCTTCCAGGTGGCTCCAGCGGTGAATCTGACATAATGGAATGTGGATATGAATACAGAGAATTCAGGACCAATATTGGAGAGAATGGAGAGAACCATTTGTTCTCCTCCTTCGATTTATCAACCCTGCAAGCTTTGAGTTGTGACAGTAAATCCTTGAATTTTGTAAAGAAATCTTGGATATTGTCGAATATTTTTGGATCCAATGTGAGCAGTTCCACGTCTAGAATGTGTCCCCTCATCTCATCTTGTTTTCCAAAGATCCCTTCCAAGTTGGTCCAGGCTTCATTGGGAGTCTTAAAGGAAGATATGTGAAAAAGGAGATCGAGAGAAATAAGAATGAAAATTGTTCTGAGTGCCTCATCCATGAGATTTAAGTACTTGTATTTTTCTATGGTTGATGTCGTTTCTATATCTTTTTTCAAGGTTAACCTATACAATCCTATGTTTCAAAGATGTATGGCTATTTTCTCCGTCCATGCAAAATAGTTGTAAGGTGTAAGAATGATTTCTTTTTGGAAATCCATCTTTCCATTGTCTTCAATCTTTTGTGCCTGCAAATATTTTTGGTGTATCTTTTTCTTAGCAGTCTGTCAGCTCTGATACCATATAAATGTGTTGAAACTACACATAATAGATCTAGATAGAAAATACTACACACATTTGCAGAGAGAAATTGAGAAAGAAGAAGAAGGAGAGAAATAATGGAAGAATTCTCATTAACTGTAAATAATAATGAATAATTTAGACATGATATACTATGTATAACTCAATGAATGCGCATTGGAGGAGAACCAATTTTCCATAGTGGTGATCTAGAGTGATCTGGACACACACCAACATTTACGGGAGTGAACTGCCACCTAGTCTAGTCTCTCGAGTAGTTACGTGAGTGAACTGCTACCTAGCTGAGTTACTAGTAAACTAGTCTTTAGTTAATTGACTGAACAAAGTGTAGGGAGGAGTAGATCAAAGAATCAAGGTTAATGCGCCAGTCTGGTGATGATCCCAAGGCAAGTGCGCATTAGCATGGTGATGATATCAATGTTGCATGGTGACAAAGCCAATGCAACATCTAAAATCAACTCAACTAGTCAAACTGAAGTGTCAACTAAAAGAGAATATTCTCCAAGTGGAATATTCTCCCCTAAAATATAGGAGACTATATAATGACTAATAAAAAAGGAAAAACCTTAGGAAAAATAAATCCTAGGTGTGTGTGAAGTAACTCCAACATATGTCTTTGGGTTTGAGGCCCTTAACATGTTTCCTTACATTGGAAGAAAATAAACTCTTATCCAATCAAAAGAATTTTTATATCTTACTCTAAGACTAAAAATTAGTTTCACTCATCTCTACCATGACCAACTTTATATTTTTTTCTCTTAATTTGTTGTTACATAAATAATGTTGTACATTGATTTTTCTAATCAATGCAAATATTTTCTCTCAAACTAAATCTCTCTTTATAGTATGGTCTAATTCCTTTGATATTTCTCATTTAACAGGTCACATTGTGATTCACTAACAATACTCTAGAAATAAATGTTGCATAATAACACGCAATTAGGGTCTCTATATGATGGGTGTTTTCACTCAATGTTATAGCTCACACTAACAAGTTATATTCTATATTTGCATATATTGTTCTTACTAACCTTTAAAAAGGGTTATGCATAATATAATTATTCAATTAATTTCAAAATTTTCACATAAATACAATTTATTATTAAAAAAAATATATATAAAAAATTATTATTAAAAACATAATAAGTTTAAATAAATAACAAGTAATTTTTTTTTTGAAATTTAAATGATAATAAAAACACTTTGCATATATTGTTCTTACTAACCTTTAAAAAGGGTTATGCATAATATAATTATTCAATTAATTTCAAAATTTTCACATAAATACAATTTATTATTAAAAAAAATAAATATAAAAAATTATTATTAAAAACATAATAAGTTTAAATAAATAACAAGTATTTTTTTTTTTTAAATTTAAAGGATAATAAAAACACTTTTCTTATATGATGGTAAAATGGATTCTAGCACTCAATCATAAATATCGTGAGTCAATAATCATATAATAAATATTGTGAAGTGGATTTTCATTTTACAAAATGTCACAACATTAATATTTAACCAAATATATATGATCATATATTGAAGTATCAAATACAAATTCTCAAAATTCTTTTTAGTTTTAAAAACTTGGAAGTGGATTTTCATTTTACAAAATGCCACAACATTAATATTTAACCCCATATATATATATATATATATATATATAACTCAAATTCTTTTTAGTTGATATCTATGTATAAATATCAAACTCAAATTCTTTTTAGTTGATATCTATGTAGGAATATCATTTCGATATTCTCTTATCATTTGAATATTATCTCAATATCAATGTAAGGTGATAACATTACTATCTCAATTCTAACAATGTAGGTGGTAGTTAATATATATAGAGTTATCATTTAAATTGTGTACATGAGGTAGTAGTCCATATTTTATTCCATAAAGTATATGGCTATTATTTAGAATTATAATTTATGTAGAGTTAATATTTTTTCTTTACTAAGTATCAATATTAAAGTAGCAAAATAATTTAAATATCACTAAATATTTTTAATGTGCTTTCATTTGGATTTTAGGTGGAGTTAGTATCTTTACTAATTTGTGAATATTGTTTTTTAACATTATCCTATAAAATATTTTTGGATAATAAAAATAATTATCATCATAAATTTTTATTTTATTTTATTTCCACACTTTTATTATTAATTTTATTTAAAAGTTATCTCATTTTTTTTTTAATTATATATCAATAACATCATTATTTAAATAACATTTTCTCACACCATTCATGATATCATAATCACATTTTGTCACATATCACTAACATCATTTTCTTTCATGTCATATATGCTTCATCATTTATGTTATTATTAATATTATATTTTATATATTCCATAACATTTTCCGATTACATTTACTATCATTTTATGTGGCACACTTCATGAATTGTGTATCATATCAACAATGAATCATCTTCTCACTCATATTTATCCACATTAATTTTATATTTTAGTCTTTTGATTTGTTTGTACTTATCATTTTAAGTGGAACATTTCATAAATTGTGTATCATATCAACAATGAACATCTTATCACTCATATCTATCCACATTAACTTTATATTTTACTTTTTTGATTTGTTTTTACTTATATTATTTTGATTTTTTTTTCATTCATTAAAAAACTTTTCTCTTAAACAAAGTCCATAAGAAGTATGAAACAAAATCCATCGAGAATATGATGAAGACCATTAATTCCTTTCTTATCACTCATATCTATCCACATTAACTTTATATTTTACTCCATGGGAAGTATGATGGAGACCATTAATTCCTTTCTTATCACTCATATCTATCCACATTAACTTTATATTTTACTCTTTTGATTTTCTTTTCCTTATGTTATTTTGATTTTTTTTTTCATTCATTAAAAAACTTTTCTCTCAAATAAAGTCCATGGGGAGTATGATGGACTTTTCTCTCAAATAAAGTCCATGGGGAGTATGATGGACTTTTCTCTCAAATAAAGTCCATGGGGAGTATGATGGAGACCATTAATTCCTTTAATCTTTTGATTTTTTTTTTACTTGATTTTGTTTGTACTTGATAATGTTGTACATTGATTTTCTTTTTCAATAATTTTTTTTTCTTAATTAAAGTCAATTGGTAATATGATCGAGACCATTAATTCTTTTAATATTTGCATATCTTATTTTTACTATCATGAAAAGGATTATGTTAGTTATCTAATTAATTTCAAATAAATCATACCTTATTATTGTAATAGATACATAAAAAAAAATCAACATAGATAATCATTTTGTTAAACAAAGCACAGGTTCACATAAATTACATATAATTTATATTTGTGAAATTTAAGTAATAATGAAACTTTTTTTAGTATAATATTTTCTAAAACCCAATCATACTTATTTTGACTCAAATATTAGTTCCAAACTTATCCATGAATTTACTAATGTACATTAGCACATTTAGAACCTAGTCTCACCCCAAATTCTAACCCCTTATCACAAAATATTACTATCATGATGTTATGCTATTGACTTGCATAAATTTTACAAATAAAATATCAATAATCTTTTGTCTTTGTGTGTAGACACACACACACAATTTCAAGGATCCTTTCCCTTCACACATAGTTTTGAGCTTCCTTACCTTTCACACAGTTTTAAGCTTTCTTTCCTTTCATGTACACAATTTTAGGCTTCCTTATGAGTGTCACACAAAAATTAATGTTTTTCATGTATATTATGACAAGCTTCCTACAATACACATATCCACAATATGATGAATATGTTTAGGGATTCACATAAAAAGTTTCATAAGAGCGAAGTTGTCATGTTCAAGTTGAATGAAAACCATAATTCACAATTTATAAGTGTATAACAACCATCTTTCTCATTTTCTTGAAGATGTTAGCTTTTCTACTTCTCATTAATCTTGACTTGCATTTGTACTAGACACATATCATTCTCAAAATGAGTATTTATAAAGAGCTATAATTTTTAATGGAAATTGATAATGGATTCATATTGTAGTTAGTGCTTAATAAAGAAGTTAACACATTTATTTAAATCATACCTTATCAAGATTTGTTTATTTAAATCATATCTTATCAAGATTTGTGAGGTCAATAAACCCTTGTCATTATATTTGTGTCTTGAAACAATTAGTCTTGGATCATTAATACTAAAATCTAGTTAACATATCTAAAATACATATCCATACATACATATCATTTCAATCTCATACATGATGTAGTAGCCTAAATACAAAGTAATTGTGTAAATATCTAAAATGTAATACATTAAATGGTAGTTAATATTTTACTTCTCTATTCAACATATGGTTATCATTTGAATCTATATACATGAGGTATGATCAATATCTTACATCTTTATTAATAATATGACTATATTTAAAACTTTAATGAAGTCAATATTTTTATGTTAATATTAAAGTGGTATATAAATTTAAATCTTATATAAGGTGGTAGTCAATATATTAACCTATTGACAAGTGTCGTGCAAATAAAAGGAAATATGTAAAGGATGTCTCAAGTTCAATTCTCACCCAAATTTATGTTACATACTTTCGAGCTGTGGTATAGTAGTAACCTATATATATATATATATATATATATATATATATATTCATGAATCAATATCTTATTTTTCTATTTTTAATATAAATATCTTTTAAATCTTAAATTTTGAGTAAAGTTATTTTTACTCTATTAAATTTCAATATTATATCATTTTATTTTTATTTTTTTTAATGATAAAAAATAATATTTTTTTTATAAAAAAAATAATAAATATATTAATAATATGATGAAATCTACTAAAAAGAGTTTTCATATTTTCATTTAAATCTTATATATTTAAGGTAGTAGCTAATATCTTACCTTTTTTATTATATATATTACTCTATCAGTTATATGTTCGACCAATTTAAGTTTCCATATTTTCATTTAAACCGTATATATTTAAGATAATAGCTAATATCTTTTTTTTTATTATTAAATACATAACTCTATTATTTATATGTTTGACCAACTTAATATCTTTAATGTATACTAAATTTTACATTAAATTTTAATATTCAAATATTATTAATTTTATTTTTTTCCTTATAATAAAGTTTAGAAACAATTTGAGATTATAAGGTTATTAAATATAATTCAAAGTTTATATGAATAAGATATTACAATTTATGTGTATGTTTATAATATAGTTTAGAAACAATTTGAAATTATAAGATTATTAAATATAATTCAAAGTTTATATGAATAAGATATTATAATTTATGTATGAAATAATTTGAGATTATAAGAATATTAAATATAATTCAAAGTTTATATGAATAAAATATTATAATTTATGAATGATTTTTTACCCTTTCTTAATTTTATTAAATAAATGATTTTTCATCATTAAAAATAATAATAAAATTATTATTATTATTTACATCTTATTTTATTATTTTAATTTAAAATATATGTAAAAAAAAATAAAAAAAATAAACAAGTTTTTTATATATCAATGATATCCTTATTTATGATATTAGTCACATTACCAATAATATCAATTTTTAAAATTATATTTATTTTTATCATTTACATTGTGATTAACATTATATTTTATTTATTTCATAATATTTTTTATAAGAATGTATTTAGCGACATTTTATTTATTACCTTTTTTTAATAATGAACCATATTAATATTGAATCACTTTCTTACTAGTCTTTTCTTTTGAAGGTGAACAAATCTATCAAAGGATAATGAGGACAATCATCATTAGCTACTATCCATGAATATGTATCAACTCATCATCATTATTCAAGGAAAAACACACTAATTGAAATAACCTACTATTAGTCTCGAGGGGGGAATTTTCACTCTTACTAGATACCTTTGGGTCTCTGGCCCTTAACCTATTTCCTTACATTGAAAAAACATGAACTCTTAGCCCATGAAAAGCATTTTTATATCTTACTCTATGTCTAAAAAATAATTTCAACTCTACCATGACCAACTTTACAATTTTCTCTTCAATTGTTGTTACTTAAATAATATTGTACATTGTTTTTTCTATTCAACACAAATATTTCCCCCCAAACAAAATTTCTTTATTTTGTTGTTACTTATGTTGTACATTGATTTTTCTATTCAACACAAACATTTCCCCCCAAATAAAATCTCTTTGTACTATGGCCTAGACCATCAATTCCTTTAATATTTCTCATTTAACACTTCACATTATGATTCACTAACATTACTCTAGAAATAAATGTTTCATAATAACATGTAATTAGGGTCTCTATGTGCTCGGATTTTTCACTCAATATTATAGCTCATACTTGCAAGTTATATGCTACATTTTCATATATTGTTCTTTGTCTTTATTAACCTTTGAAAATGGTTATGCATAATATAGTCATTTACTTGATTTTAGAAATTTCAAATAAATACAACTTAATTTTAAAATATTTGCCACACTATCAATCTTTTTAATCTTTTAACTCAACAAAATTATGTTGATCTTAGAAAGCTTCTCTTAATACTTTTCAAGCATAAAAATAAAATTCTAAAGAATTGCAAGTAATTCATTATTCTTTTAAAGTCTAATCATCATCATTATCATTATCATGATAAAAATATATTATTAAACAAAAAATAAATTTAAATAAATAATAATAAATAATTTTTTTATGAAATTTAAGTGATAATAAAATCACTTTCCTCATTAAATTTTAATACTCAATGATAAATATATTGAAGTATAAAACTCAGAAAAAACAATATATATTCAAGTACTAATTTCATTTCCATCTTCTTTCAATATCAATATAAAATAATAACATCAATATCTCAAATCTAAAAAGGAATGTGGTAATTAATATATATAGAATTATTATTTAAATTTTGTGCATGAGGTAGTATATAACTCAATGATAAATATATTGAAGTATAAAACTCGAAAAAACATTATATTCAAGTACTAATATCATTTCCATCTTATGTCAATATCAATATAAAATGATAACATCAATATCTCAAATCTAAAAAGGAATGTGGTAATTAATATATATAGAATTATTATTTAAATTTTGTGGATGAAGTAGTATATAAAATATATGGCTATCATTTATCATTTAGATGGTAGTTTATATATATAGAATTATTATTTAAATTTTTACATGAAGTAATATCATAAATAGTATCATAAGTATCAGTATATGGTTACCATTTAGAATTTATGTAAAGTCAATATCTTCCCTCCACTGAGTATCAGTATTGAAATACCAAAAGAATTTAAATATCACTAAGTATCTTTAATGTGCTTTACTTTAGATCTTCAGTGGAGTTACTATCTTTACTCTGTACTGAATGTCAGAATGTCAATATTGAAGTGTCAATTTTTTTTAAGATAAAGGTTAAAATATGTCCGGATATGTTTGAATCTTGTACCTGGGTTGTAATCAATATCATGCCTCACTTTCTGCTGTGTGTCCGGGTATATATATGGAATATCTAGTACCATGGGATGGTAGACACTAGCTTAAATCTGTGCTGAATGTCAATATTGAAGTAACAAAAAGGTTTAATAAGATCAAAATATGTCAAATCATCTTACAATGTAATAGTCTCTATCAGGACAATTGTTGTAACCTGTCTCCTCATGGTGATGGATGATAACAGTGATACTTCAAGGAAGAAAACGTGGCTATATTTACATACCCAATACATCAAGATTTAAAATCACCATATGATGGACTGTCTCGTACTATGATGTTTTACATTCAGTAGTGACACACAATCACAATCACTGTATGTTATCTTTACACTAGTGCCACACTCAGTAATGATATACTTGGCCTTACGGGTGAATATGACATGGTTCTTTATCTGGTATTTCTTGGCAAAGTTATGGACGTGCAGTAAGAGTATACTGAGTCGAAGGCCGAGCACAACTGGACACGAGTACGGTTTTAAAGTCTGTTTTTCACGCCACACTAAACCTATTCCGAGGAGACGTGCATTCTTATATATACCATCCATTTGCATGGAACAAGTACAATTGCAGGATAAAAGGAAGCAATGAACAGATTCATGGAATCGTTTTACGTCATTGAGGTAAAACACTTTCGTACTCGCCGGGGCCATTGGTACAAGGCTGATTCTCGCTGGCAGCCACCTCAAATTCTAAAGCCTCAAACCAGTCGGAAGTTTTCATCAAATCCCACAGGAAAAAAAAAATATTGGAGGATGTTTTATTATGAGAATATTATGGGATGGAATACTATAAAAATTATCATCAAAGCTCATCATCTCTCAGAAGAAAAAGAACATACATCAAAGCTCACCATCTCATAAGAAAAAAAAAATAGAGGAGGATGTTGTATTATGAGGATATTCTAAAATTTATTGAGTATTGAGTTTTGTGTACTAAATGTTTTAGGTTTAGAATATACAGCCTGAGTGGGCCTAGAACATGTCTTTCCTCTTAAAGAGGTAACATGTTCAAATCCAGAGGGGGTAGGGTATGTATACCTTGGTATAAAATGACACAGAAACAAAATCTGAATTATGATAGGACTCTAATAATACATGATTCTTATTCAGATTCTTGTCAATTTGTAATCTAAAAGAAAATGGTTTTATTATCATATTAGGTATCTGAGTGGGATAATTTTGGAGCAATTTTTTTTCTTGAGTTACTTTTCAGTCAAGTCTTAGATTTGTTTTGGTTAATCTAAAATCTTAAAGTTCTGAAATGCATGGAACTTTGATCCATGTGAAACTTAAACTACTTTTGAAAATCTGACAAGATTCAATGCCATTTTTTTTTTACCTTAAAAAGGAATGTGTTTGCTAAAAAAAATCTGTTTGCTCCAGAGTTAACCTACTCCATCCTTTTATTACCAGAGTAAACCTGTCGATGGAATAACAAATGCGATATGATGACATTGCAGAAGGAAACCGTGGATATCATTCAAGTATTGGATGATTGGTTTTTTAGTCTTTGGGAGATTCAGTGGTTCATGAACACTTACTTATTGCAATACCTAGTGCTTCTTTTTTGTTTGGATTCACGCCTATTCCTGGTAAGTGCGTGCCATCGTATATGTACATTGCAGGTTGGCCGCTGATGCTTGAGATGACATTGTTTGGCATATTGTGCTGTAATTATTTGCCTGTCCGTTTTGTTAAACGCTGGGCCAATAACTGGGATAGGGCTTTTTGGGTCTAGTATACGAATTCTCAGCTTTCAAATGTATTTTTAACAGGACGAAGTTTCACGTACTTTAGATGCAAAACAATCCGATAAAATTTAATGATCATACGTCAATCTGTCGTTCGCTGTAGATGAGAGTTTACAATACTGAAAATACTGGCAAAACTTGTGAAACTGAAAGAATAGATAAGAACAGAGAGAAGTCCAGTTTGGTGTCATTTTTCACCGATTTGGAACAGACCATATTCCATTCTTGGCAATTTACTGATCTTGTATTGCCACCCACTGCGATACAGGAATCGGTTCATGTTCATCATGACATAAAGTACGTTTCATTTTATTGTGGATTCTTGATGTGCAATGAAGACGGTCACGGAAAGTTGTGTGTTTATTCCTTAAAAATAAAAAATAAAATGATTAATTATATTGTATTTTAAAATTTCAATAATTTTATAACGACACTAAATTGAATACAGGCCAACAACGTATTTGAATGCAAACAATCACAATACGGACATAGCTACTTTCTGCATAAATCACATTTTTCCACTCATTTTTATTTATTAATTGTGTAAACATGACCCGACTTATACCTCTAATTGGATTTCTAATCCACATCATTGACTCCATAGTTTCCTAATTAGAATCTCAACAAAAAAATTGGGAAAGTATACATCTTACAAATTCTAAAAATATATTATTTTTTCAAAATTTTAAAAAATAAGATGAATAGTCATAATATTTAAAATCTCAAAAATCCCCCAAAAAAAATATTTTAGATCTTATTGCATGTTGCAGATGAAATTAGATGTAGGAAATAATGACATAGTTTTATATGAGAATGAGAATTTATGTATAAAGGAAACACTTTTAAACATAATAAAATAAATGACTTTTCACTTTAGGAAGTAAAATGGGATCAACAAAAAAAATAAAAATTAAATTGTTATTTAAACTTTAAAGTAAGGTAGGGTGAATAGAGGTCATGGATATTATTTTTAAAAGAAAAATGCTTTGTCAATTTTCTCTCACTAGCTCCCTATAGATATTAAAAATCTTCCTCTCAAAGACAACTTACTTGTTATGGAATTTGTATGAGAAGATGTATTATATGAATCCTTATGATTGGGAGGGATTTAGTGTCTTTTGCAAGAGTTGAATAGTTATTAATAGATTCCCAACTTTTCTATGAAGGGAGTTGTTGCATTTCTACACACATTGAAACATTCTATAGAAAAGTTGGAATTGTTGCATTTTTACACACAAAGCATATAGGGCCATTGAATGCACTATTTTTTTCTTCTACCATGGTATTAGAATCTGGTGTTTCAGTGAACAAATTACCACAAGAATTGAGGGTTTTAAGTAAAACTGAATCGAATCACCGAATTTTCGAATTCTTTAGGCCAATTCGATGGAATTTGGTCACTATGATTGAATATCATGAGTTTCATGGAATGACTAGTGATTATTCCTATTGTAGATATGTAAGGTACTAGATCTATTATAATAGCAGAAACATAAATACTGTCGAGAATAACAACATAACAACACAATATATGAAACCACAACACCAAAATAATACCTTTATTGATAGGAAACAATGTTCACTTGCCTCTTTGAGGGGGTGTAGAACATTTCTCTATTACAATGATTGTCAAGACAAAGACTTCTCATGCCCTTGATTCCTATTTATACTAAATCTATCTACCAAAAGAACAATCTAGAGGGAGATAGTCTAGAAGCGAAATCTTCTATTAGGTATTCTTACATTTGACTTATTCTTCCTTATTACTAAGTCGTATTAATATCGTCCTTTATTACATGGAAAATATATTATTCTACCTACCTGAGGGGTTAGGGAGATTAGGTGCTAACATGCCCTCCCCCTTAAAAAAAACCTTTTCCTCAAGGCTTGAGATAAGGAAATTGCTGCAAAATGGTAGATGGCTCCCAGGTGGCATCTGCCAGAGTTGTATATTTCCACCGTAGTAACACTTCTTTGATGGTGCATTGACAAATACACACTCACATTGGTCCAAGACTTCTTTTGGCTGCAACCAGATGGAGCCTTCTTCTTCCAACTAAAGGAGACTGGTTTGAGTTTGGCACTTCGATCACACATGCTTGAGAATTGTATAAGACCATAAAATTTGGGTACCAATTTCTCACAATGTTCACCCTTGAGTGAATTCTTCTTCTAAGGTTGCAATCGAAGAAACACCTAGTTCCCTTCAAAAAATTGACGTTCTGAATGATCTTGATATCCTTTTTGATTCATGCGATTGTGATCCATGACCAAATTCTCTTTGAGGGCATGAAGAATAGCCTCTCTAATTGTAAGAGTTTGGTCAACCACCTAAAACTTCGAGACACCGGGCATGTATGAGAGAACTGAAGGTGGATTTTGTTCATATACTGCTTCAAAAGGAGTCATGTGAGTAGTTGTATGGCAAGAGGTGTTGTACTACCATTCAACGAGGGGTAACCATTGAGCCCACTAATTTTGCCTCTAAAATGAAAAACACCTCAAATATGTTTCCAAACAGTTGTTGACAAATTCAGTTTAGACATTAGTCTGGGGATGATAGGATGTGTTGAGATGAAATCGGGTTCCTTGTAGCTTGAACAATTCTTAACAAAAATTGTCGGTGAAAGTGGGATCTCGGTCGGAGACAATAGAATGAGGCATGCCATGAAGCTTGAATATATGATCCATGAAAAGTTGATCCATTGTGGATTCGGTGAATGGGTGTTGAAGAGCACATAAATGAGAATATTTGGAAATACATGGGTGTTGAAGAGCACATAAATGAGAATATTTGGAAATACGATCAACAACCACCATAATGATTGACTTATTATCTCATTTAGGTAAGCCAACAATGAAATCCATAAATATCCCTCCAAATAGTGGGTAGAATTGGAAGCGATTGTAGTGTGTCGGGGGCTTTGATTGTTTTTCCTTTGTTGCATTGAGAAAAATAACATTCCACCACAAAGGTGTGAACATCCTTCTTCATACCATCGCATAAAAAAGAATGTGTGACCCTATCATAGGTTTTGATAAACCCTGAATGCCCAGATGTGGGTGTGGCATGAAGCTCATAAAGCACCGTGGATTTTAGTTGCGACTATTTTCTTCAATACAAATGAACTTTATAGTGAAGCTCATCATTGTGCCAATAGTAACCTGGAGAAACTAGAGAATTGTCTTGCAATTGTTGGATCAAATGAGAAATTTTGGGATCTTGCAGCCGTTCCCGAAGAAAAAATTTGAGCCAATATGGTATAATGAAGGAGAAAGAAAATATGGACCCTTCATCTTCATATTTCCTTGAAAGAGCATCTGCAACCACATTGTATTTTCCTTTCTTGTAAATGATCTCATAATCATATCCAAATAGCTTAGTCACCCAATTTTGTTTTTCTAGGGATGAAAGTCGTTGCTCTAGAAAATACTTGAGGCCTTGATGATATGTATTAATTTGGAAGCATTGCCCCAATAGATAAGGGTGATAGAGATCCATAACATTTAGAATGGAAACATTTCCTTCTCATAGATTGATTGGCCCAAATATTACTCTGGGAGTTGTTTTCTAGTGAAGGCCAAAGGTCGGCCATATTGCATAAGGAATCTGCCAATTCCTTTCCCTAAAGAATCACATTCCTGGACAAAGGTATTTATGAAGTCTGGAAGGGACAGAACATGAGTGGTGTGAATAGCCTCTTTCAAGGCTTGGAAGGATTGATAAACTATTGGAGTCCAAGTGAAAGCATTCTTTTTAAGGAGAGCAGTGAGAGGCGCTGCAATTTTTCCATAATTCTGAAAAAACTTGTGATAATATACTTGTTAAACCCATAAACCCACATAAGCTATTGAGATTCTTGGGGCGAGGCCAATCCTTCCTAGATTCAATTTTCTTAGTATCCACCCTGACACCATCCTTGCCAACAATATGACCCAAGTACTCCACTTTCTAGGATGCAAAAGCACATTTAGATTGTTTGAGGAAAAGTTGGGGCAAAGAGAGTAGATGAAGAACTTGATCCACATGGGCAAGATGGGTTGTCCATGTTTTACTATAGATGAGAATACCATCAAATAAAACTAAGAAAAAATGATGGAGAAAAGGACGGAAGACATGATTCACGAGGCTTTGGAAAGTGGAGGGAGAATTACACAAGCCAAATGGCATGAACAAGAACTCATAGTGGCCCTCATGAGTTTGAAATGTAGTCTTAGGAATTTTTACCTCTTTCATATATATATATTTGTGGTAGCTAGAACAAATATCAAGTTTAGTTAAGTATTGGGCACCACTTAATTCATCCAAGAGATCATCAATGACAGGAATGGAAAATTTGTCTTTGATGGTGAGTTTTTTGAGGGCGTAAAATTCAGGACACATGCATGAAGAGCCTTCTTTATTAAGTGCCATGACCATAGGATAATAATAGTCGCTGGTACTAGGACGGATAACATTCGCGACGATTAATTCTTGAACAATTTTCTCAATTTTATTTTTCTGGGAAAAGGGATGACGATAATATTGAACATTGGGAGGAAGGCTACTTGATACTAGGGGAATGGAATGATCATGAACACCATTGGAAGGGGGAAGTCCCCGGGGAGTGGAAAAATCATCATGATGTTTGGAGATGATGGATTGGAGGTTAGAATGCACATAGGGTGTCTCAGTGGTGTAAATGGAATGGAGTTGTTTGTTACAAAATGTTTCATCTACTAACATATGAAACCTACCTTGGATTACAGACCCCTAATACCAATACATAAAAGTAAAAGTGGACACTAACAACCCTTTGAACTCAGTTTAACCAAGCATAAATAAAGAGGGAGGAAGAGTATAATACACCTCTTTACGAAGTTTGTCCTCACTGCTTCCAATCCATGAGCTTGAATTCAAAATCCCTGACACGTATTGATACCTACAATGGGAAGCAAAGAGAAACGAATATCTCCTACTCTAGTTGATTAGGTCAAACAAATTCATCTATGAACATTGAAGGAACAATAGACACGTACATGCAAGAATATACAAGCTTGAAGGAAACATGCCAAGTATATTCAAATGAGAACCCAAAGAGAATACTTACAAACCATAGATGATGATGCAACACTTCTCCAAGATCTCCTCATCCTACCCTTCCAAGAATCGACCAATATCAAATGACGATACTCTAACTAATTACTTCCTCTAGAATCAAAGGTTTGATACCTCTAATCTCCCTCCTTTTTACCTTGGAAAGACCTCAATATATGGGCCTCAGAGGCACAACTACCATGATAAAATGAAGGATATGGTTGTGGAATGGATCCTTGAGGTTTGGATCATATCCTAAGGTGAATCCAAAGCATGAGTGTTGAGCATAACCAACCCAATCTAAGAGAGTTGTCCCATAGAATAAGGTGGAGGAGATCCCCCTTTTATTTCAACAAGAATGACGCTCCCTCATAGTGAGAGACAGGGAGCCATTCACCAAAAGTGTCACTCCATATACATGGTTAGGGGAGAACTGATACTTTCTAACCATGGACAGGGGGGCACCACCCTTCATAAATGCTCAAACATAGGTCGAATTGTCCAAGGAAAAGGTGTGTTTTGACCTAGAAATGATGGGTTTCCTCCTCCCATATGAATTAGGGGTCATGAGAAACTATTTTAATGGTGTCAATGGGTCGACACACCTGAAAAAGTGAATGTGACACTTAGGAAGGTGCATACAACACTTGTGATAGCACATGCGACACTTACAGAGGTGTATACATCAATTTGCAACACTTGCGACACTTAGGGTGCGAAACACAAACGTGACATTTTGGTTTGTAATAGATGCCCCTAAAGTGTGAGGTTAGAAGAAAAACTGATGGCCAAAGCACTTTACAAATTATTCAATGCAAGGGTGATGGAGTGGGAGAACCTGGAAGAAGTTGCAAAAAATCATCAAATAATATTAATATGTGTTCCTTTTCCGAGGCATGCATATGTATGCTCAGAATAAGAGATGATTCAAAGAATGACCATTGACCAATACACTACGTATCCATGAAAATAATGACTAAGTGTATGGCCACCAGAGATACAATGTGGATCCATACCTCCATGACATGAACTGATTTCATCCATGAAAAATATACAGTGGAGATATGAGATGAAAAAACATAGCTACAGATCAATACAATGTGGATCTATGTGACAATGTATATATATCAGTAAGACTGACAACATGTTGATTGTATTGAAATATTTTACATTCTCAAATGATCTCCATCGCGGCCTCATAAAAGAACATAATGGATGTGAGTGCCCAAACCAGGGTTTTCATCCCAATCTTGATACGGTACGAATATAGCCATGTGAATAGATTATTTGATGTCGAACATGGTAAAAACCACTTTATTACTGGTCATTGATGTAAAACGTTAACAAGTGCGAGGGAAATCACCAATGATGTTAGTGATTCCCAAGGTACCTTAGTACATTCCAATGAATGCGAATAAATGAGTTGAGGTTGAACATTCATGGAATCATTCGATCAGATGTCAATGATGTAAAACAATTGTCAGAAGTGAGGAGGCCTTCCATTGAGGCATGCATGTCCCAATGTACTAACTGGTTTCTAATTATAATTCCCAAATGATGTGTTGAAGTCGACAGGAACAAACTCCTTGAAGGGGGGGCTTGATGTATTCCCTATAATTGACATGAAACAGACATAGAAAGTGATGTAATATGGTGGATTGAATGAGTATGGATTGACATAGGAAAGGGAAATTGGTAATATTGTAGATGGATGGTTTGAAGTGAAACTTCCCTTGAAAATTATGAAGCATGACAACTGACTTGGTAGCACTGACTTGAAGAGTATCAAGAACGTAATGTGACGATAATAAGAGAAATATTCAACTGATATGAAAAAGTATGGTGACACATAGAATTGGTATGACTCAGAGACAAGCGGATTGCCTAATTGTAAGATGAGATGCAAACAAGTGCATGTTTAAGGGTGAAAATAGCTTCCATAAAGGATTCCAAAAGAATTGACCCACTTCCTTCATTTTCCCCAATACATATAGATGAGTACCTCTTTGTTTTTTAACAAGCTTGAGGAGGGTAACAGATTCTCGGTATATCTCATCTTTCATATGAGTCCATTGACATATGTTTAACGAAACTAAGGAAGGAGGGTTTCGGTCCTGCACGGTTCCTGGATATTTGAATCATATAAGTCCTTCGATGCATAGTTTTACGAGCCCAAAGAAGGTAAAATCGATGTTTTTTCATGTTTAGAGAGTCTGAAAAGAACTTAAAGACGACTCCATGGATGAATTTTTCATAAATTTAGTCTCCCAAGCCTGAAAAAAGTGTAAACAAATATAGGGGGGAACTCTTTTAATCATGCTTGATTAGAGTAGTCCTTTTTCATAATTAGTCTCGCGGCGTCGAAAAAGACTACCACTCGAAAGACACGTTTTCAAACCTTTTAATGAGTGTGAAAGGAAGCAAGCTCACTCGACAATATTTTCATATTTAGGTAGTCTGAAGGAAACTCCAAAGAGTTCCCAATGTAATGTCCAAATGTTTCGAATGGGACCCATGGATAGTTGATATTTTCCCCCCAACTGTGTGATGGAAGCTAGTGGCTTTTCTCTAGCATGATTTTTGTAGTTTAGAGATCTTCCCGCACAGCTTTGTTTCGTCCATCAACACTTATGTTGTCACCGATTTTTGTACCATATGGAGAAAAAGTTTCAATAGACAAAGGCAGGTGAAAAGAAGGTTAAGTTACGATATCTAGTGAAAGACTCAACTCAAAATCTACGAGATCTAGTGAAAGACTCGACTTAATATTTATGAGATCTAAAAAAGGACTCGACTCAATGGGAGAGGTGGTTGTTTCATTTTTTAACGATATTGACACAGGAAAAGAACTGTGCTTGTGACCTCTGGGTTCAATTCCCATACCTCTGTTTCATTTTCTAATGAGATTTTCATAGAGACGAAAACTATGCTCATAACCAGGTGCTACCAAAGGATTAAATAATTCTAAGGTAGGTTTGATTTTTACACAAGATTGAAACTAGAACCTATACTTGAGTTCCTCTATTTCATTTTCTAATGAGCTTAACACAGAAACAAGAACTCTTCTTGAACCTGGTTTCATTTTTTAATGAGATTGAAACCAGTAAAAAATCTATGCTCATAGACCTCTACTTGATCATGGCTTCCAAGAGGACAATGATTTGGAAGGAATACATGTCAAGGGATAAAACTCAGTCATGGATTCCAAGAGATCTTCACTAGATGGAAAAAATACACTCTTGAAGGAATACATGTCGAGGGTTGTGATAAGGGAAGGGAGATCAGGCTCTAATAACCCTATTGAAGAGATCACCATGTCAATTACCAGATCTAAATCAGAAGAAGGGAGATATTCCTTCTCATTCATAGTTGAATGCATGGGACAGGTTGCCACATAATTTACCTGCAATAGGGCAGATGTTGTTGGCATGTAAGAAACATTCATGTAAGTCAGATGGTTGGACATTGTATGAGGGCCAATGAACGAAAGATAGTCTATGGTCACCATGTTTCCATTGTATGGGAAACACATCAAACGAAATACCGTGGACAAAAAAACCTTCATAGAATAAACATAGTCTCTTATGAGGAGAAAATTAAAATCCAAGGGGTCGTGGAATATGATCACATCAATAAAGAAAGTTTTCCCTCCCAAAGTAACAGGAAACTGAGGAAGGATCCCCAAAGGTTGACTATCCCTTCTATTAAAATCCAACAGATTTTGAGTCACTAGCGCAAGTTGAGGAGAAACTAAAGATTTCCAAGCAATGGAGGATAATATACTAATCGATGCACCCCCATTGACAATAGTCTGAGGAATGTCCCTACCACAAATCTGAACAATGATTTGGAAAGGTATATAGGAAGGGAGATAATATTTCTGTAGTGCACCCCAATCTAAAATATTGACCTCATTACTTGGAGGGGGTTTCGTTGGGACGGGTGAAGTGCCCCCTAGTCTAGAAGAATCTGTAGAAATAGGAAAGACTTGAGAAAAATCCTCACTCTTCCAAGGAGGAGTGGGATCAACCAAGGGTGGTATTGGATCAATCACTTTGACTTCACTCTCCAAGGGGAGAGCGGGATTGATCGAAGTTGAAATCATACCAATCACTTGATCAACTCACTCAAATGAATATTGAACCAGATTGATCACTTGATAAACTAGATTGAATGATGATGGAACCAAATTTACCATTTCATCAACCAGTGGCATGGTGGGAGAGATTTTACGGTAATCTACCGGGAGTTGTTGTAGGACATCAACAATATTTTCCAATAAATATGAAGCCTCAATCATATGAGGGAAAAGGTAGGTGTGGTCCATATCCTTACATAGAAAGAAAGGAAATTTGAATTTACCCTTCTTACTTCCCATATGATTATCACTAGTTGATGGTTTTCCACCATCATGAACTATAGTGGTTGACGACGTGGGTTGATGACCTTGATACCACACTTATACAACCTTTAGAATACAAAGGAAATCCTTAACAAGGTGGTCACCCTTACAAATCCTACAAGGGAATTTGGGTTTGCGATGTGTCTTGGTATGCTTGTCGACATTATCAATACTCCCAACATGATGAACAATAGCTAGTTGATTTATTCCAACCTGTCCTGCAGTGGTTGGAAGTTTCCCCCCTAGCTTATTTTTCTTCTTATTAATCTTCCTTTTATTCTTCTTCTTATCTACCTAGTTACTATCTGTAGAGATTTAACTAGGTGAAGAAGAAGAAAGAGAAGAAGAATCTACGGGTGAAGAAGGTAGAGGATCAACATGAGGCTGATGGTATTGGGGTGGAGTGCTTACGAAAAAAGCACTAGGAATGTTTATTTTCACTAGAGTGGAAAACAAAAATACCAATAACCTAATAGTGAGTCCAGGAAGAGTCAAAGTAACACTATAAGGAGGACCAACATGTCCCACGGAAGGAGAAAAAAATGGTATGCCAAAAAATGGGTCCCTTCATTGGTAGTTCCAATAATTGATGCCATAGACACAGAATCAACCCTAAGGGATTTGTAGGGAAAAACAAACAACAACGCTAAAAAATATAGGAAGAAAACCAAACAAACAAACCTTTTCACAATGAAGCGCTAGTTGGTGATGAAATCAAACGTCATGAGATCAAAGTGAGAAGGGGATGGAATAGAGAGGGTGGATAAGTTACATTGGATGCATGCTTAAAAGAATTACACCTTGGTGCAATTTCCCTCACGGTCTATCCATGGGTTACCATCCAAAGAGCTCAAGTGAGTTTGACCAACGTTTAACCCAGGTATGACAAAGACTCCCCTTCACTATCACCTTGTGTATGAACCCTAATGACAAATGCCACTAAGTTTACCAAATCGCAATCAACCTTAGGGTTGGTACAGTTGACAGTCGGATCCAAACGTATGGGAAAGATATCAAGTCTAAATCTCTTCAAGAGAACTGAAGACAAGTGCACCAGTAAGACTCTAGAGGACCTCAAATGGACTTGGAGTTCACGAAGCACTCAGACCAAATGAAACCAATGTTTTCTCAAGAAAAAATCCCAATATATGCTTGTTCTTCTACGATTGGTTAAGCCTTGGAGGGGTAATCTTCATTGCTTATATGAAAATTGGATTTACTCTCCCTATTTCAAGATTATATGTTTTTTTATGGTTTTGTAAATTTATTCTCAACACCTGTTCCAAAGCCCTACACCCAAGTTAATGTAGGTTTGCAGATGCCTAGAAAGAAAAAATTATAGATAGATTTTAATTACCCTTTTGATTTTTAGGCTGTTGTTTACTCAAGGACATGGAAGAAAAATTGATGATGTTTGGAATCAACTCCAAAAGAGTGAAACCGAATGAGATGAAAATATTTATGTTCGATGAAATCTATGTATGGAAATTATAAGCATCTTTTTCCATTCCCAAATGCATAAATTTGATGCAATTTACCACCCAAAAAATTGAATGCAATCAATTTCTGTTCGTTTCATTATAAATGCAATGAATCTAAATCAAATGCAAGTTATGTATACTTCCTTACTTTCAACGCAAGAATCCACTGCAAATACAAAGGCATACAAAGTAAAAATATTGAACAAGAAGGGAACTCAAAATAGTGACAAGACTCAAATAATGCAAACAATGAAAAGAAGAAAGAGGAAATCGCTCAATAATCTTTAAGGACGAGCAACAAGAAACAAGTATTTAATCTAGGTTGTGGTAAGAAAATGAATCTCAATCATTCAAAAAAGAAATATTTTCTAAAGAAGATTGAAAAGAAACTCAAGAGTAAACAAACCTTTGCAGACTCTTCCAATCAATCAGATAATCGAAAGATCACGAGACAAAGACCAAACTAGTGAAAAGCAAGGTGAAACAATATCACAATGTAGAAGAGGTTTGAAATCTAAAAATAGGTAAAAATGAATGATAAACATGAAATACTCAATCCAAACAAAGTTAAAGATAATCAAGAGTCTTTGGGAAAAAGTCCTCTCAAAGTCAGACTGAGAAAGAGCAAGAAAAAGGAGGCAGAAAGGCCAAAACAAAGGGATTGGCACCCCTGTTCTCAAGTAGAAAGAGGGCTATTTAGGGGAATGGTGATCTGTAGGAAGTTTTTGGGTGGATCTATTCAGATAATAGCATCCTCTGGTAGGTTTTTGGGGAGCACAAGTGAGGTGAGCGACTCCCTGGTATGAACTACAGAGGAGTGCCACCCTTCTGAAAAGTTCAAAAAATTCCTCAAAAAGGCTAAAAAAATAGAAAATCCAATCAATGACTTTGTGATATCTTCAGTGAAGAAGAGGGAATGCAAATTAGATTAGAATACGGTGGAGGGGATCCCCTTTTTCCTTCAACAAGAATGGTGCTCCCCCATGGTGAGAGATATGGCGCCATTTAACACAATTAGTGATCCCTATACATTGATAGGGGAGCACCAACGCTCCCTACAGATGGCCATGGGGGCACCACCCTTCATAAATGCTAAAAAATAGGTCAAATGTTCGAAGGAAAAGGTGTGTTTTGACCTAGAAATGATGGGTTTCCTCCTCCCATATGAATTAGGGGTCATGAAAAAATATTTTATTGGTTTAAAGGGGTGGAGACAAATCAAAAAGTGAATGCAAAACTTGGGAAGATACAACACTTGTGATAGTGCATGCAACACTTCCGAGGTGCATACGTCACTTTGTGACACTTGAGACACTTAGGGTGCGAAACAAAAACGTGACATTATGGTATGTAAAATTGTGCAATAATTTCCAAATGGCCTTTTTTTAGGAGATTTTCCATGTGATGGGAAATGATGATCCCAGGGGAGCCATGGGAGCCTGCGGTGATGCCTTATAACTTATACCATTGAACCTCCTAGTTGAATTGCATGGTTAATTTCTTAAAATCGATGAGGATGGGGCCACAAGTCTGTAACCATTTTGCACTAAGCACAATGTCACAACCACCGATGTCGATAACAAACATATGATATTTCATGTTGTACTGACCAATTTAGAGACACACATTTTCACAATGCTGCCCACATTTCATGGAACCTCCATCGGAAATCATAATTTGAAAGTTGTTGACTACACAAATATAACAATTAGTTTCTTGGGAAATGCAATGTTGAATAAAATTGTGGGTAATGCCACTGTCAATAAGGATGATTACCTTTGGATGATTAATGTAATCAATTAGCTTGAGGTTTTTGGGAGTAGAGAAGTCGGTGAGAGCATTCAACGAAATAACTGGTTCGACTTTTGGGGGTTCCAAGGGCGGAGTAATATCATTTGGATCATGGAACTCAACCACAGAGGGGGCCTAAACCTCTTCTTCAGAAACATCCTCATATATGGCCATAAAAATATTTTTTTCCTTACAGTTGTGCCCCAAAAATATTTTTCATCACAATTATAATAAAGGCCCTTGAGTTGGAATTCAACCATTTCTTCCCAGGTTAATTTATGGATCTTCAGTGGAGTGGAAGGAGGGGAGGGAGAGGAAGAAAGGAGGGTTTTCTAGTTTGAGAAGAGATAACCTGATGTTCTTCCTTGGATATCTTAGTAGCTTCCACCCAACTCTAAGGGTGAGCCATGAGGACGTGGGCACAAATCTCATCCTTGAGGCCAATGATAAATAATTCCTAGAAAAAATCATCAGACATTCCCTCCATGCGGAAATCCAAGTGATAAAAAGCAACTATAAAGTCTTCCATTATGCCATAATGTTTCAACTTGGTCAAACAACCTAAATGGTGGGTGTCAGTGTCAAAGCACTCATAAATATTTACAAAATTGTGTCGAAGCCACATACCCTTAGCGGGAATTTTTTCTCCATTTCCACCATTGAAAACGTTCTAGATATAGATGGATAAAACCATACTGGAGTTTGGCCAAATCATCAATAATGTTGGGAAAAGTGTTGAAATATTGTAACTACAAAAAATATTGTACTTATTATTGAGCTATTATATTATATGTCAATCCCCTTTAGTGGATTGATCATGTCGGGATTTGTATAAGGCCAAATTCCCTTTTGTGGATTGGTCAAACCCTCATTATATCCTTCTAATTAAGAAGTCATCCCCCAGGACTAATTAAAGTGTCCTTAGACACTAAGTGAAGAAGTCAGCCCTCATTGATTAAGATACACCACCCTAGCGCATGTTAGCCAATATAAATAAGAGTGGAAGACAACTCATTAGCACACTCACTCAAGTCACTCATCTAGTGTGCAAGTTTGAAGGAAGTTGTAGTTTCCAGTTGTCGGAAGAAGGAAGAGAGAGGCGCATTGCTCAGTTTTGGATATTCACTTGTTTTTGGTTTATTATCTTGGAATTTTATTGGCAATCTATATTAAGGAAGTTTTTACTGGGTTTTCTCCCCCATGAGGGTTTCCCAGGATAAATGTTGTGTACCTTGTGATTGTGTATCTTTCAGTGATCCTTCTTATGCTATTATTGTCTAGTAAATTGAAAATAACTTAATAGATTCTCTAAATTTAAAATGGTATTAGAGCTTGACTGAATAGAGCACCTTTCACTGGGTTACCAAAAACGTCACTATTGTTGTACAAGAAAATTAGGGATTTTGTTGGAAGAAAATTTCAGCCTAAAAACTACCTAGGGAAGTGTGCCCTAGCCTAGAAAACTCATTGGAAGCTTGAGCACACCTTTTTCAGTGGCTAGAGCCTCCAGAAAGTGAAACCCTAGTTTTCACTAGTACCAGAAAACCAGAAAATCAGCAAACTAGAACCATTACTAGAAGTACCAGTCCATATTTGTGCAAGCCCAATTTCTAGGGGTAAAATTTGGATTTTCAGAAAATAGACTGCACCAGGCTTCTCGCCTTAGCCAAGTGCACCTCCTAGTAGGTTCATATTTAATTTCTGAGCACTTTTATTTTTTGGTCATTTTCCCAGCTCTGGGTCAAGATGTCTGGAAGCACCAATCTTGTTGACAAGTTAGAAGGTGTGGATAATTTATGTTCCTATAATTATAGGATTGCACTCATTCTTGAAGAGAATGACCTTGCAAGATTCATCAAGGAAAATGTACCAGAACCCGCAGATGCTACAACTAAAGAAAATTACTAGAAGGATATGTTTAGGGCCAAAAGAATCATTGCAGACTCTATTAAAGACCACTTGATCCCTCAAGTTTGTTCTAAGAATACTCCAAAATAAATGTTTGATTCCCTAACCAAAATGTATGAAGGAAGGAACATTAACTAGAAGATGAACTTGAGAACCCAACTCAAGAATACAAATATGCAGACATGAGAAATCGTTCATGACTATTTCTCCAGGGTTTCTAAATTCAAGGAACAAATAGAAGAAATCGGAGACACCCTAGATGAATATGAACTCATAATGGTCTCACAAGACCTTGGGATGCATTTATCCAAACTATTTTTGCCAGAAAGGAAAAACTCCAATTTGACAGTCTTTGGGAAGAATGTGTTCAAGAAGAAGCAAGAGTAGCTAACCGAGAAGCGATACTACTAAGGGATGAATATCAAGAACTAACTTCTCATAGTAAAGGAGGAAATAAAGGGTGTCACTTCAATAAGGATACCCACCCACATAAAGAATCTTACCCTCCAAGGAGATTCAAAAAGTTTCAGAAAGGTCAAAGAAGAGAAAAATATTTCTTCTCTTATCAATGTTACCATTGTGACAATATGGGACATATTTCTAATAATTGTCCAACTAGAAGAGAAGAATACAAGAAAATAAATAAAAAAATATACCACTCCCATGCAGTTGAAGATGATGAGACACCCATGAAGATGATTAAATAAAATATTGAAGACTATGTCTTATTCTCTTCCCTCTCAGGATCTGTGTCACCTAGAGAGGACACCTGGCTCATAGATAGTGGTGCTTCTAAGCACATGATAGGTCATAGTGACATTATTTCTAGCCTTACATGAAATAAATTTCCCTAGAAAGTTACACTTGGAGATGATTACCAATACCCTATCAAAGGAGTGGGATAGCCCACCTACAAACTTGATTGAGGGACCCCAATGAAAATGAAGGATGTACTTTATGTACCAGGTTTGACAAAGAATTTGCGTTCTATCTCAACCTTAGATAAGAAATGTATCAGGGCTGCATTGATATATGGTGAAGTCCTTATGTGTCCTAAAGGAAAAACAATAGAAGATGCAATTGTTATTGGAATAGAAGAAGGTGGCCTGTATAAGTTAAAAGGCCACCCAGATGCAACCTTGACTCACTCCATTGAGAGTCCATGTCAACTTTGGCATATAATACTAGTTCAAATCAATTACAAAGCCTTACCATATGTGAGAAAAGAAGTTATAGGTCTACCATATTTCAAGGTTGATCATGAAGGTGTGTGCAAGGGATGTGCACAAGGAAAGAACATAAAGAATCCTTTCTTGGAGAGCGACAGTAAAGCAGAAGGAGTCTTGGAGCTCATCAACTTAGATGTATGTGTCCCAATTCCATCAACCTCTCTTAGTGGGTATGTATACTATGCATCATTTATTGATGACTATTCTCGCAACACTTGGGTTTACTTCTTGAAATCAAAAGATGAAGTGTTTGGAAAATTCAAGGAATTCAAAGCCTTGATAGAGAATCTCTCTGAAAGAAAAATCAAGATACTCAGGTCATATAATGGAGGAGAATATGCCTCAAAAGATTTTGCAAGATTTTGTAGAGATTCCAGGATTAAGAGGGAGCTCACCACTCCCTTCAATCCTCAAAAAAATGGTGTAGCAGAAAGAAAGAACAAAACTATAATGGAAATAGTGAAGACTATGATCCACAATCAAGATCTTCCAATTCACTTATGGGCATAAGCAACAAGAACATCAGTGTATGTGTTGGGCCCTTCATTTTGTTGTTATAAGTTTCAAAAGTGATGATGAAGTTCCAATTTTGTTCAAAGAGAAGTTGCACAAGTCATAGAGAAGAAGGACAACAAAATAAGGAAAGAAATCGAAAATGGTTGGAAGGAAGGACAACGCAACACCAACATGGAGAAAGAAGTTACAACAGAATAAGAACAAGTAAGCATGCGAAGTCTCAAACCCATAAATCCCAGTTATCTTATATATAGGAGATGACTACGATTGTAAAGGGTTGGAATTTAGTTGAATTGTAGGTTGGATTACTATTTGTTGATTTTGGGTAGACGTTAGATATGCTTCTAGAGTCTGGGTTTTGGAAACCAGACCAAGTCTATAAAGAGTCATGTCCAGTTGCCTTGGTAGAAGAGAACGAGTTTTGGGTTAACCTTGCATCTTAGTAATAGAGTCTGTTGTTAATTTGTGGCATGACCAAGCTATGTCTGTATCTGAGAAGAGAATTATGTAATTGAGAAGAACCTTATGAGGTTAATACAAGGGGAGATTCAAATTTTGAAATTACCGTGTCTATTTAGATTCAGATTGTCTTAATGTTGTTTCACATTATCTTTATGTCAGATCTAATTAGTGGGATACGGTTTCTTTATGGATACAACACAACTATGTTTTCTTTAATCTAATCTAGGAATGTTTACACAGTTATGAGTTTAATCTATCTTGCGCAAGAATACAAATATCATAAGACTGTATGGATTTGTCTAAGCATTCTTCTTACCCTTCCATATTTTCTTTGTCTTGGTTGTGCTTCGGGTGATACTTCTTCCCTTCAAGGAAGATGAAAGTGCCAACGCTCTAGAATACCTCGGTACCTTTTGTTGGTAACCTTAGAAGGACCCTGGCCTGATCAATTCTGTGCCAACAAAATAGTTCCATTGTCGGGACCTATTTCAAGAAGGAACCTATAGGGAGAATGATTCCACAGATCTATTGATCCGATATTTACTAGTGGTGGGAGAAAATTTGCGATGCCTTCATATGGAAAGAAGCAGAGTTGTGAGGTAAATCTATAAAAGATACAAAAGAGGTTATCCTTTATTCAAAAATATCAAGAAACCAGTACGAGATATTCTGGGTTAAATTTCTAGAAGAACTATTCCATTGGATAGAGAGGCTCCAAGAAGCTCTAGAATTCCAAGAATGAGTCAAAAAGACTGTACTTGGGATACATAAGATATTGCAACGCTTCATCAGCTGGATCGTTCAAAAATGCTAGCAGTTGATTTCTGGGTCAATACAACACTGGAAGGATAAACTATTGAGTTTGTAGCTAAGAACCACCAGTCTTTTTCAAGGGCAGTCGCAGATTTCAATAAAGACACACGGGGAAGGCTTCTGAGATAAATTCCCCTGTGGATTAAGGTATTCTTGATGGAGGAGGGGATGCTGACCATTTCTCCAATTGAGATGACAACCTAAACACCCACGCCTGGGGTGGGGTGACTTTGGTGTGGGATCATGGCCTGAGAAAGGGGAGAGGGTTATTTGATAAATGGGGGAGAAACAAGAAATGGAAAAAGGGGATGAGTGAGCCTTGAAAAGATCCACCATAGTTGAGAAGTGGTGGGGCGTTAAGATAAAGAAAGTAGTGAAGCGGTCTGAGGTGTTGGGGAAAGAACTTGAACCAGGAGAAGTCAATGAAGGAAAGGAGGAAGAGTTGCAGAATATGAGAAGACATGGAAGACTGGTTAGTCAAAGACTAAATGAGAGAGATGAATAGAGAGAAAGAAGTCCCCAAGAGGTTGTTCAAGAAGAAGAATGTGTAGAAGCAAGAGAATATCAAGCCAACATGGATATTTTTGAAGAAAGAGAAGATTCATCCCCGATACTAGGAAATATCAGGAGCTAAGCTGAAGAGACTGCTCCAGAGGATGAGAATGAGACCCACCAGATAAAAGAAACCCACCCAGAAGCCATTGGAACTAGCCCCGAATCACCCATCCCCCAAGTGTCTTCTATACCAGTGGTAAATCCTATATTACCTTCTTATGTTATTGCTATTTCAATTTAGTCAGTTAGTCAATCACAGCCGGTGAGTATGAATACTGGGAGGATATTGGGATCCCCTAGTAGATCGCAACCGGGACCGTTAGGGTTTACTTTGATAGGAGAAGTAAGATCAACAATGGCTGGAAATGCAGGAGGCTCGTTCACTCGATACCCATAATTTTGGGGTAAAGGAGGCGAGGATGTTGAGCAACATTGGTTTCCGTGTGAAGCGATTTGTAAGTCCAAACGTACTCTAGATGCAAATAAACTGATTTAATTCTAGACTACCTTGAGAGACTATGCTCTCAAATGGTACATGAAGGCTATTGAGCCAGTAAGAGTTCAAGGACAGGCATTCACACTTGACCAGTGTCAGACAAAATTCATAGCAGAGTTTAAGCTGTCGCAGTTGGAACAACAAGCTCTATCTGAGTTGCGTGAGATTCAACAAAGGGAAGGATAATAGGCTTGGGAATATAGTCATAATTTTAAGGATTACATCGAGAGGCTAGCACATCCAATTCATGAAGATCACCAGAGAGAATGGTACATTAAGAGATAGCTACCTCTGACACAAATTTCGTTAACGCAACAATGAATAGACTCCTTGACAAATGCCTTGGAAAAATAAATGAAGATTGAATCCATGGTAGGATATCCAGGGAGCCTAAGGGTGACCAGACTACCAACGGATGAAAATTTTGCGCAACTACAAGGAAAAATATCGAAACTAATAGAGAATATTCAAGAATTGACGATACCCAGACTAGGATGACCTCAAGTCTGGTGTATCAGACGCTACATAGAGGGGAATCTGACGAATGAATTTCCATGCATGAGGGGAATGGGACCCCCGCACAATCTAATGGGAACCTCATCCGGAACCATGGAAGGAGTTTCACAAGTATCTATGAATTTATCATTCCATACCCAAACCCTGTATCATGCCTTTCCAGATAATCTAGCATCGTCATCAATTGAGTATTGCAATATCTGTTGAATTCATGGGCATGGTCCAAGGCAATGCCCCATTATTCAGAAGTATTGTACAATACTAAATACTGTACATTGTGAGTTCTACGCATCTACACGCATGCTACGAATTAATGTAGAGCATTGGATTCACTTGCAGACAGATTGGATCGAACATCATTCAGAGTGAATGAAACCCCTCAAGGACCAAGAAGAGGTCGAGGAGGTGGAGCTGGAGGATATTTCAGAGGAGGAAGAACTGGGGGAAGAGGACCAAGTATATGCTACAACTATGATGAGAAAGGTCACATGGCTGGGGATTGTCCTTATCCAAGATGACCATGATGCTCACACAATAGAACCAATGGGAACACAACTGAAGACTTCCCAAAGCTAATTGAGAAATGGGAAGATCGAGCACGTCAAAGAGGAGCCAACTTCATTGGTTCAAAGTTAAAGAGGTTCATCAAAGGACAAATTCCAAAAGTTAATATCATTACTCAAGGAGGAACAAATATTGGCACATATGTTGATAATTTTCCTAAGATCAAGAAAGCAACACATGAAGAGGATAGGTATGACCCTTTGAAACAAAATCTATTTTTTTAAAATGCAATAGAAGTATTCCAGGGTATCCCTGGCCCTAAAATGGAAGAAACCCCTCTTCAGCCCATGTCGTTTCCTGATATTGCACAATTCCCTACTTCACCTCCTACACCCTGAAGCCCTGTAATCCCAATAAGACAACTTGAGTAGTCGCAAGATGTAGTTGACCTTTGGTTTCAACTATTTTATGATATTCATGAGAATGACTAGATGACATAAAAGTTGTGCAATGCCCTATATTTAGTCCTAGGAATGGAGGAATCCCCAGGAGCTATAATAATGACTAATCTCCCTGATAAAAATAATCAAAGAGTGAAAAGAGGGAAAGTAAGGACCGGGAAAGAGTTTAGACTAGCAACCCAACTAGATGAGTTTGAGATTAAATATGTTATGTTATATCTAGGATCTTATGTTAACATATTTCCTAAAAAGTCTTGGGAAGATTTAGGGAAACCACAACTAATATATTCCCCAATCCAATTGAGAATGGCCAATCAGTAATGCATTTTCCCAATAGGAAGGATGGAGAATGTGGAGATAGATGTTGCGAGAGTAAAGATTGTAGTTGATTTTGAGGTGATCAAAATCTTGGGGGGATAAGGACCCTTATCCTGCATTACCTGGTATTGATTGGGCTTATGATAACTATGCAGTTATTGACCTAAAGAGGGATACTATGACATTTGAAGTAGACAGAATAAAATCAGTTCATCCCTTGGATCTGTATGTAGGCCCTTGATACACAAAGCCAACAGAAAACAATATGGAAGGAGAGGATCTAGATTAGTTATACAAAGTAACAACAGGGATGAGAGTAGACTAAATCAATCATATGGTTGATGAATCAGTAAGTTGGAGGAGCATACAATCGACAGATGGAGATTCAGAACTAGCATTTGATAGTTGGCAACAAGGTGCATGCAAAATATTTTCAATATGATGCGCAACTGTGAGAGGAACGAGATGGGTTGGAAACTAGGTAAGGGAACATCTGACATATAATGATACCTTAGATCTTGGCAGTTTTTTGGTTAGCATGGAAGAAAAGATAGCAGAAGATCAGAGGATCTTAGTTCTAGACTTAGCTCTAGAAGACACCCCTGCCAGGTGGTGGGCTAGTCACAAAGTAGTAATTAAGAACTAGGAGGATGTGAAACATGCTATCCAATGTTGATTTGAAGACAAAGAGAAACTAAAATCAGAGATGAAAATGGATTTTCAAGTTGCGCAATTGTTCGATGGACAGTCGAATCTTAAAACACATATCAAATAATGTGTAAGGAAGTGGAAAGTTGTGGAAGTACCATCTCACTTGTGGGTTCAAGTATTTCCCCATTTTTTGGGTCTGATACCAAAATCTTGGTACATCCATGAAAAGACCAGAAGGAAGACTAGTAGTTGGAAAACATTAGCAGAGCAATTTTGCAAGGACTTCACTTTCACAAGTAAGTACCCCGAGCTTAAGATAGTCCTACAAAGAATTAAAGATTGTTTTTTTACCGATGGTTGTAAAAGGAAATCAGACCCAGTGGTATGTGCAAAGCATAGTCAAGTGCTTCGGTCTAACCTTCACTTGGACACAGACAAGACACCCATAGAATGCTACAAAATCGAGAAGGATTTGGGAGACCCTGATGAATTAGTAGAAATGAGAAATTCATCCATTGAGGAAACAAAAGGGAGTAGAGAAATCCAGAACACGTTGCTCAGTCAGGCTAATAGCTCTTATAACCACCCATTGAAGTTGTGGAAATTCAACATAGGAACTAACGAGCAACCCAACATAGTTTTTGTAGGAGATTACTAGGATGAGAAAACCAGCCAGGAAATACATAGCCTGTTGTGGGAGTATGAGGACTTATTCCCAAGGACATTTTTAGAGATAAAAGAGATAAAAAGAGCTATGGGATAAATGACGATTGAAATAAAACTAGGATCAAAACCTGTAAGGCATAGACCATATCATCTTAACCCCAGGGTCAAAGAGAAGGTTAAGAGGGAAATAGACAAGATGCTTGAGGCTAGACTGATTTTTCCAGTTGAAGAAGAAGAGTGGGTTAGCCCCATATTGATCCAGAGAAAGAAAGGTAGAGAGGACATTAGGGTATGTGTAGACTACAAAATCCTGAACTCTGCCTGTGTGCATGACCCTTTTCCCACACCTTTTATTGATTAGGTTCTCGAACAATTTGCAGGGAAAGAGTCTTACTCATTTACAGATGGATTTTTGGGGTATCACCAAGTGAGAATTACCAAAGAAGACAAAAACAAGACCTTATTCATAACAAAATGGGGGTAATTTTCATATAATGTGATGCCCTTCGGTCTAAAGAATGCACCTGCATTTTTTTCCAAGATTTGATAGCATCCTTTCGAGAATTCATTCACAAATTTATTGAAGTTTATATGGATGACTGGACGATGTACAATCTTCTAAAAGAACATGTGGAACTACTATGACTAATTTTTGATCGGTGTAGGGAGCTCTGGATATCATTAAACCTCATAAAGTGTATCTTTTTTGTGCCACATGGAAACCTGTTAGGCCACATAGTATGTTGAGAAAGAGTGTTGGTAGACCCAACCAAAGTTGTGGTCATTTTGAATATGCCACCTCCTATGAGCGCTAAGAAGTTGTGCTCAACGTTGGGGCACACATGGTACTATCACAAGTTCATTAGAAGGTATGTGACTATTACTTGACCCTTGGAAAACATACTCCAGAAGTCTGAATTTTTCCAGTGGACACCAGAGTGTGATCGAGTGTTTGAAATCCTGAAGGGAAAGCTTAGCACAACACCTATTTTGATATTTCCAAATTGGGAAAAGGAATTTCATGTACATGTGGATGGATCAGGTATTTCCTTGGGAGCCATCTTGGCTATCTAGTTAACAACCTGATTTGGAAGGAAGAATTTTTCGATGGTTGTTATTATTTCATGAATTTTCATTTGAGGTGATCATCAAACCTGGAAAATGCAACTTGGGTCTCGATCATCTTTCCATATTGGAGTCAAGGGAGAGTGGCAGAGAAATCAATGATCAACTCCCAGATGAAAACCTCTTCCGAGTTGAGGTAGTGCTAGAATACCTCGAAGACATAGCAGTATTCTTGAGTATAGGGGATTTCCCCGAAATGTACTCTGTGACTCAAAAACACTATATGGTGGTTCGATAAGTGGACTATCAATTTATCGTAGTGAAATTGTATTAGTTGGGCCTAGATATTATCCTCAGGAGATGCGTTTTGGACCATGAAAGACAATATATCCTCTGGGAGTTCCATAGTGGAGTTGTGGTAGTCCATGTTGGAGGAAAGGCCATTGCACAAAAAGTCCTCCAAGCTAGATTATGGTGGGCCACACTCTTCAAGGATGCGAAGGAGTACACTATATCTTGCGATGTTTGACAGAGAGTAGGTAAGCCATCAATATGAGAAAAATTGCCTCTTCATCCAGTTCTAAATCTGTAATCATTTGATAAGTGGGCAATTGATTTTATTGGACTGATTAACCCCACAACTAAGCACTCGAATTCCAGGTAAATTATCACTGCAACCAATTATCTAACAAGATGGGAAGAGGCAACCGCTTTTCAGGACTGTTCAACTGATACCTTTGCCAGGTTTATTTTTGAAAACATTATTACTTGGTTTGGATGTCCTAGGAGTTTGAATAGTGATCAGGGTGGTCATTTTATCAGTAGTACAATAACAAATATTACAACAAAGTTCTTAATCCAACATCATAAAAGCATCTCCTACCATCTGTTAGCACTGAGAATCACCCTCATACTGCTAGAGGATACACCCAGTACCCATGAAAATGTAAAATGGATTAAAATGGTTTGAGTAGGTGGATCATAAAGACTTTAAAGAAAGGGAAAGAAAAAATATATCACTACAGATCAATGATGGACCCTTGGGCTATGGAGTCATAAAAAATCTTCTCAATGAAGGTATTTAAGCTCCTTATTAGACAAAATATTTGTATAATGATGAAGATAAGAATAAGAGAATAAAATAAAGATGAATATTCTCTAAGAAGATATCCTCTCTGCAAAGAGAATTTAGATGTGTCTAAACAATAAACAATGATCAATAGGCAAGCTTACAGAAGATCATGTACTGCATCAGGAATCTATCGATCAAAGGAAAATTTTAATCCTTAAAATAAACAATTACATTCAGACAAGGTGAAGGATAGAACAAAGAACATAGGAGACAAATATGATGAAAACATTTATATGAGTCTTCAATAACAATACAATTTATAGCTACATGCCCCTTCGACTTACAAACTGAAATATACAGTCATAAACTTTTCTCAAATATTCCTCCAGTCTTGGGATGAACCCCCCTCCTCTAGTCTTGCCTAGACATATCATTCCTATGATGTATTTATAATTAAAACAATTGACATGTCTTATTGCTTGGGCACCTCCTTTCCAGTGTCGTGTGTCTTCTCTTGTTTGTCCCGTTCCTTCTGTTAGAAGGAAACCCTGGTCAGTATAGGCATGTATGAGAAACTTCCCTCTGTGGTACTTTGGGTTGACAGTTTTTTGTCTCCTCGGCCAGACCCCCCATGCTTCCATTTAAGGGAGTAGTTGATTGTTCAACCACCAGTCCTTATTTCATTAATTGATATCTCCTTGGGATCAGGACGAGGCCTTACGCTTAGCTTGCACCACAGGATGCTCTCAGATTGAGTAGTATATAAGCACGTGATTGCAGAAGTTTCCAAGGGCAGTTTGGATCCACACCACTTTGACCCCCGTAATCCACCACCAACTTCCATGCACCTCCTTATCTATACCGTGGTTTGAATTGTGGGACCTCTCTAATATTTTACCGCTTGAGCACTTGTTGTCCCCGCAATGAAGTGGGTCGTCGATCTTGTTGCAATCCACAATATGGGAACGCCTTTATTTTGTTTCCACACACTACTCTTGGATTTGAGATCAATGGTCCACAATTACTTCGGGACTTCGGGCTTCAGGATATTTCTTCTGATTTCTCACACAATCCTCCAAAGTGTCATATTTTTGAAGTGTTGGATCTATCGACGCGTGTCCTCGGCCTTCAATGGCTCAGATCTACTTCGAGACTTTGGGACTTTTGGATGGAAATATCCCGAAGTGACTTTCTCTCGGTTGACGTGGCAGCCTATCGTTACTTTGATGCTTTGGGCTTCGGGAGATTTTGAACGCGTGCATGAATATCTCTTGAAGTGAATTTCTCCCAGTTGACATGGCAGCAGGGATGATTTTAAGGATGAAAATTTATTTTAAAATGTAGAAACCTTGGTGAATCTTACTAATCCTTCATATTCCAACTATAAAATGTTGGCGATATTTTTGTAAAAATATTCAAATTTATAAGGATTTTATATAGTTTGTATAAAATTTTGGCAATTTTTAAGGTAAAATAATTTTATCTTATAGAATTTGGGCAAATCATTTTTAGAATAGCGAATCGATTTTTGCGAAAAACCATGGAAAATTAGCCCATGAGCGAAATTTATCCCCTAAAATCATCCATGCATGGCAGTCTCTCATCACTTCAGGACTTCAAAACTTCGAGGCTTCTGTCTAGTCATTAATCCTTGCGCGACATTGAAACTCCGATTGCCCAAGAGCCGTTGATCTGAACTATACATGGAATCTCCGTCATTGAAAATTCGATCCTACCTACTTCCTTGTATTTCAAGCTTGAAATGAACTACTCTGAAATCTGTATTTCTCTCATGGATTTTCCCTGTGCAAACAAAGGACTTGGCTAGCCTGCAAAAACTACATATGACCTGTGACAACTTCATGTGATAACATTGGCTCCACAGGGGATGGCATGCTCCCTGTGAGCTGCCAAGAACAAGAAGCTTCAATGTCTTATCCTAGGGCTATGGGGTCACTTATTTAAATACTAAAAGAAAACTGAAAACTGAAAAACTCGCACACGAGCTTATTTATATACAATATCCTACTCTAACTGACATTTACAATAGGCTAGGTGAAAAAAAACTTCCACCAAAGCCACTTAAGTAAATTCCTAACTGAAAACTTTCTTACTCTGCCACTAATCAGCAAGAGATAATAAAATTGTGACAAAAAGTTAATTACATTCTTAAAATTACCTTCCAATTTTGAAGGTATGACAAAGCTTCAAGGCTTCAATACATGGTGGAAATGCAATTCCATGTACTCCTCTATAGGGTCAAAAAATAGGTGATGAAACTTACTGGGTTGATAAAAAAAAACTTGCTCTTCTTTACAGTTGCTCACATATGGTTGAATGTCTGTTGTAAGTATAGGTGAATGAATGTATGATGCAGGCTATTGACCCAATTTCCTTTTATCTTCTCTAAAAAAATATGTTATTTGATTGCAAGAAATCTCCTCATGTATATCAATGAATGGATGTTGATCTTTAACATTCTTCTCTTGGTAAAAGTTTTCACTTTCATCAGAAGGCTGGCTGCTAATGATTTTTTCTTCCAAGACAAAAAATACCTCAACATCTTCATCGTTGTCTCAATAATGATCAAATAAAGGAGGAGTCTTGAATGACATATCAAGATATATTTTCTGCCCAACATGAGAAAATTGTTCTTCATTTTTCAAAACAGGCTGCCTTTCAAGATTCAATCCAGGAAGCAATATCTCATCATCACCATATGAGTCAAATATAGGATGCTCATATCTAGGTCTTTTAGAGACAGGGCTATAAAGAGTATCATCTTCCAGAATAGACTCAATTTCTGCATTTTTGTTATTAAAAAAACAAACAAATTTTTCATCTAATGTAGATGAACATGGAAGAGAAAGAGACGATTCCTCATTCAAGACATCCTCTTCATTATCACAACCTTAATAAGAATCAATTATATCCTGAACATAGTGTTTATACTCCTCACAACAACTATGAAAAATTAACTCAGAGGAATAAAACTTGTGATAATGAATATTGAAAGCAACATGAAACTCTTTGAGTGAAGAAATGATAGAAGGTTAAAGAGAATCATACGAAATACGAACATCTCCTTAAAGAGAGTACATAAATATATTCATACACATGTATTCATTTTGGATGTCAAGTTGTTGCATCAAAGCATGAAATTCCAGAACATGCTCAACAGGGCTGTCCTTCTCACCCTCATAAAATCTTGGCAACAGATCTTGCCATTCATCAATTTGAGGCACATGATGTGGATAACCAGCAATGGATGAGAAATTGAGCGGGGAAAACTTCCTTCCTAGGATAGCTTCCATATCCATTTAATTTGTCTCAAACCATTGGAGTTGCCAATATTTTTTTGAACAATGGAGTCACCATGGTGAAAGATGAGCAGTCAAAACAATGTGTCCAACTTCAGTTCACCATCTAAAACTGTATTTTTTCATTGTCGTTCTCCCAGGGAAGATATCTTCACTGTTGTCCCCGATAATGATGCCATTAATGTTAGCATTGAGAATCACCCTCAGTTTGTTGGAGGATAAGACTAGTACCCATCAAAATGTAAAATGGATTAAAATGGTTTGAGTAGGTGGATCGACAAGACTTTAAAGAAAGGGAAAGAAAAAAGATATCATTGTAGATCAATGGTGGAACATTGGTCTATGGAGTCATAAATAGTATGCTCAATGAAGGCATTTAACCTCCTTATCAGATAAAAAATTTGTATAATGATGAAGATAAGAATAAGAGAATAACATAAAGAAAAATATTCTCTAAGAAAAGATCCTCTCTACAATTTAGATGTGTCTGAACAGTAAACAATGATAAATAAGAAAGATTACAACAAATCCTCTACCGCATCAGGAATCTATCGATCAAAGGAAAATTTTAATCATTAAAATCAACAATTACATTGAGACAAGATGAAGAATAGAACATATAGCATAGGAGACAAATCTAATGAAACAACTCATATGAGTCTTCAATAACAATACAATTTACAACTACATGCCCCTCCAACTTACAAATTGAAATATACAGTTATAAACATTTATCAAAACTTCCTTTGGTCTTGGGCCAAACCCCCCTCCTCTAGTCTTGCCTAGACATATCATTCATATGATGTATTTATAATCAAAATAGTCGACATGTCTTTCTTCTTGGGAACCTCCTTTTCAACGATTTGTGTCTTCTCTTGTGGTGGTGCCCACCCTGGCACCTACCTCAACAGGTCCCGTGCCTGACCTATCGGTCTTAAGGATCGTTCAATTTCCTCCCTCGAGCCAGAATGGCTCTTTCGATTCCCACTGGAATCTCCTTAGAATTCGACCCACAGGTCTTTTCTAGCACCTTACAACCTTTAGGCCTATCACTGTTCTGTTTACGACAGAAAGACACAATCGGGGTTTGGGGGTTTCAAATCCCCGATGTCACCACCCTTTGGGGTCCCGATTTCCCGATCGTCGATATCTCGATGCACTCCCTTGTTTCCTTAGCATCCAGACTATGCGTTTAGTCCATGCGACCTCCTCTCATATGACCGCAGTCATACTCCCTATAAGGATTTGGGGTTTCGAGTGTTGAAATGTAGTAAATCTCTTACCCACAAAATTACCGATGTTTCGACTCACGATTTCGCGATATGATGTCACCAGGACGTCCTTCCACCGTAACCACAATCAATGACGGTGATTGGTCACTAAGATCAATGGCTCCAGATCTCGCTCGGAGTGTCGCGACTTCAAATGTCGAAGTGCTTTCGCCTTCGATTCCCCCGATCTCTTGAATGTTGATTTCCCAATCACTTTGATCTCGGCCATGCATCCTCAAGGATGGACGGTCCTCGCGGATTTGGGGTTTTCCCCGTGGAAATTCTTGATGTCTCGCTATAATAAGATGACGTTAGCAGGGTCCCACACGGAACTCTCCTCTTGTCAAAAAATTGGACTTCGCGATTTTGAAATGCAAGATTATCCTGTCCTCAAGACCTCCGAAATGCCGATCCCCGACTCTCTTGGGGTTTCTGCGCAATCTCCGATGTCCGGATCTTCGATGTTGGATGATCGTGACATGTGTCCCTCCTTGTTACACATCAAAATCACTCAACTGGATAAGTGTCTCATATTCCTCTCAATTGTCGCAAGTGTCGCAACTTCCTTACAACTTTCGCAAGTGTCGCAAGTTGGTTACAAGTGTCGAAAATGTTGTTGAATCATACTGCCATGATGAAGACACTAAGGAGGCACTTAAAACATCTTATGTACTTGGTTTGAAGACGGAGAACTGGTTCACTGGAGTCAAACAACTCTTAACACCTGAAAAGGGCTTCCAATCAAGAGTTTTGAGGGTGAACGCTCCCCTGAAACAGCCTTAGGAGCGTTGGCGCTCCCCCATAAGGCCTCAGGGAGCGTTATAATGCTTCCTTACCCCTCTGCAGGAGCGCTGCCCACTTTTGAAGCGCTGGTGCTCCCCTTAAGCCTCTCAGGGAGCGTTCTAGCGCTCTGATGGCCCTTTTGAAGGAGCGCTCCCTAATCTGGGTCAGTTGTTAGCTCGGTGAGGAGAATAAGGAAAGGGTCTTTCGAGATTAGGAGGCAGTTGTACTCGAATTCTTGGTTTCATCAAGAGATCCCTGATCTAAGGAGGAAGTTCCCAACTTGTTCTAAACATAACTCAAGAGGTTAAGCTCCTCCCAACCTATATAAACAAGCTCTATGATGGTGGAAAGGGGGATGAATTGCTAGCATGAAACCTATGATCTCATAGGAAACACACAATCAGCCAAGGAGAAGTGATCAGTGAAGCTGCTATCAACCAGATTGTGGATCTTTCGAGCAAGGGTTAGACGAAGGGGACTTGACGAAGCTGTCGCATTCGCATCTACGATTGTAAGAAATGTTGTCGTTATTCTCATTAATATGACACGCTTGGCCTGTTTATTTCTAGTTTGTGTCTGATGTTACATGAACTTATCATTAATTGATAGATCTATTTTCAAGCTAATATCAATAGAGTAGGAAGTAGCCGTATCTTGTTTTTCTGCAGAACTCAGTGAGGAGAAAAGGATTGGAGCGCAACTCGGAGCATGCAGGGACAAACGTCGATTAATCCACTTTCAATCCTAATTCACGGGCTGCCCAAAATTACAATATTGTAGAAGATTTGGCCCAAGCCCCGTGTGCCATGTCCGCATTGGAAGTTCTACAACACTGTCCTAACCAACGTAGGACGCTCTTAGCTGCCATAGGCACTTTCGATCCCGAGTCATCAAACTACATCACATTTAATCTGGATGATCATCAACCATGACTCTCCCACTACATAGCTTTCCAAATCGATGTTGTTGTTCACAATCAACAAATCCACCGAACTATCCTGGATGAGGGAGCCTCTACCTATGTCATGTCTCTAGCTTGTTGGAAAGGCCTAAAATCACCAGCCCTTAACAAATCCCCTATGATGTTACGTGCTTTCGATGGACGAGGTTTCCATCCTCATGGATTACTGCAATCCCTCGCCGTTCAATTGGGCGGTAAAACTGTTACCGTTGATGTCGAGGTGGTCGATGCTCCTCTCGATTACAACCTCTTACTTGGAAGAAGTTGGTTCTACGCTATGACTGTTGTCCCCTCGTCAGTGTTTCGATGTGTACAATTCCCCCATCAAGGAAAAATTGTCACCATCGATCAACTTGACTTCTGTACACCTGATGCTTGCATCCCTGCCACCAACAACATTCCTTTTTTGGGAGACCAACCAGTTACGTATGAAAGCGTTGGTGTTGGCTTATTGAAATATTATAGCCTTATGGGTACTTTCCCTACACCACTTCCACTTACTGCACACCACATTGCTGCCGTCAACATGATCTCGACTATGCCTTATCAATCCTTGGAATCATCTGATCCTTGGATTGTACCTAGTCCTTTGGAATTCGATGTGCTCAGTGACACCATCCCACTCAGCCTAGCTGAGGCCGCATACGTAGCTATCCAATCTACCTCTCCCTCTCCCAAAAATTCACATTCATTGGCACCCGATGCTTACTCGGTGCCCTCATGGTTGGATTCCCTATCATCTGTCATTGATTACATTTCCCACATTTTTCCTTCGGACGAATCTATTATGGAAATGCTCAACATTGACGATTTACCCTGGGATGATAACCACCATCGATCCTCTTTTCTTCCGCCTTTGGAAGAAGTGCAAGACATACGATCTGTCTTCCCCCCCGATGTTACCGATACAATACCCTATCCTGACACAAGATACTTTCTCTGAGGGGAACATGGGTAATATCTCTACTACAATCACAATCGACATTTCAGTCAAAGAAGGTGTCGTGGAAAACATTAATCTTGGTGCTAATTGCACGCCCGACGAAGTGGTTTCTTACACCGCTTTGTTCAAGGAATTCCATGATGTCTTTGCATGGAGATACGAGGAAATGCCAGGGATTGACCCTTCAATAGTCATACACGAAATCAAGACTTACCCTGACGCAAAACCGGTTCGACAGAAACTCCACCCGGTTCACCCCAAGAAAATGGCAGCTATAAAGGCAAAAGTTGAAAAACTTCTAAAATCTGGCTTCATCTATCCCGTCCCTTTGACGGAATGGGTCTCCAACCTCGTTCCGATTGCCAAGAAACAAGGGACCATCCGCGTTTGCGTAGATTACCGAGATCTCAACAAAGCTTGTCCCAAGGACAACTATCCTACACCTTTCATCGATCAAATCATCGATAATTGCGCGGGAAGCGTAATCTTCTCTTTCATGGACGGATTTTCTGGATATAACCAGATTGAAATCCTACCTGCTGATCAACATAAGACAGCCTTCATCTTCCCTTGGGGAACTTTCGCCTACCGAAAGCTACCATTTGGCCTTAAAAATGCTGGCGCTACTTTCCAGTGAGCCATGTCGTATGCTTTCCATGACATCAATCATATCGCGAAACCTTACCTCGATGATTTACTCGCCCATTCATCCAACCGACCTGACCACATTGGCCACTTGTGGACAATTTTTCTTCGATGTCGTTTCTATCGTATTCGTCTGAACCCACATAAATGCATCTTCACTGTCGAATCCGACCGACTCCTCAGTTTCATCATCTCCAAAGACGGGATCAGGGTGGATCCCTTAAAGATCAAGGCCATCCTAGCCTTACCCCCACCTACCAACTTAACCCAACTCCAAAGTTTGCAAGGCAAAGCAAACTTTCTCCTCCATTTCATCTGCAATTATGCCAAGATCACTAAAGGATTTATGCGGCTTCTGCAAAAGAACGTCCCTTTCATCTGGGATGACACTGCCCAATGGTCATTCGACGCTCTCAAGCATGCTTTGACCCACACTCCTTTGTTACATCCTTCCAAGTATACAAAGGATTATATCCTTTACTTGGCCACTTCTACTTCTACCATTGCTATGGTGTTAGTTCAAGAGGACCCTAATGGCGAAGAACACGTGATTTATTATTTGAGCAAGAGTTTATCCGGACCTGAACTCATATATTCACATGTTGAGAAACTAGCTATGGCAGCCATCATTGCTGTCCAAAGATTCTGCCACTACATCTTATTACGCACCACCACGATAATCGCAGACTCCAACCCCATGTACCATGTCTTGACGCGTCAAGTACTTGGGGGAAAATATTCGAAATGGATCGTTATTCTGCAAGAATTCGATCTTGAGTTTACGAAGGCTAAAGCCAAAAAATCCCTGGTGTTTGCAGAGCTCATCTGTGCTCTCCCAGGTGCCGATGAAAACATTGAATCTAGATATTCTCTCCCCGATGAATCTCTCTTCCTCATCAGCACCTCTGACCCTTGGTATGGAGACATTCTCCTCTACCTTCAAACTCAACGTTTTCATCCCAACATTTCTCGCGAAGAGCGTCGACGCATTCGTCACCACTCTCGTCGTTATCTCATCCTCGGGGACACTTTGTATCGTCATGGTATTGACACCATCCTTCGGCGATGTCTGAATCACGAAGAGGCTGAACACGTTTTGAACGATTGTCACCTTGGCGCCTGTGGCGGTCACCTTTTCGGGATGGCCACAGCCCAAAAAATATTACATGCCGGCTACTTTTGGCCCTCGATCTTCAAAGATTGCATCGAGGTCGTCAAAAAATTCCCACCCTGCCAAATCTTCAACAAGAAGGCATGCACCCACCCTACTACGCTGCACCCCATTATTTCCATTGGCCCCTTTCCCAAATGGGGTATCGATTTCATGTAGTGTAAGACTACCTCAGTCAGGGGGCATGGTTACATCATCGTTGTCATCGACTACTTCACCAAATGGGCTAAGGCTATGCCTACCTTCCTGAATGATGGCCATACCGCAGCTCTATTCCTCTTTAACCACATCATTACTCATTTTGGTTTACCACATGCCATCGTCACCGACCATGGTGCTCACTTCAAAAACCAGATGATGAACGAGTTACATGTCAAATTGGGTTTTCTCCATGAAAACTCATCCCCCTACTACCCTCAAGCAAACAGGCAAGTTGAAGCTATCAACAAAGTCCTAAAAACCATGATCCAACGCATGGTAGGGGAAAACAAAACATCATGGCATTTACAATTGTTTTCCGCTCTCTGGGCCTATCGCACTTCGGTGAAAACCTCAACCGGATTCACTCCTTTCCAGTTGGTCTATGGAATTGAAGCCGTCCTACCAATCGAGTGTGAAATTCCATCACTCAAATTGAAAGTAGAACTCCTTCCCCATACTTCTGCGGAAGAAGAACGATTCTTGTATCTATCCAAGCTGGACGAAACACGCCGTGATGCTGCTCTCGTTAATGAGGCACATCAGAAATGAATTAAGAGTCAATATGACAAATCCGTCCAACCTCGAGCCTTTGCAGAAGGAGACTTAGTCCTCGTTTACGACCAAGCACACGATAAATTGGGAACAAGAAAGTTAGAACCTATGTAGCACGATCCTTACATCGTGAAGCGTGTTTTACACAGAGGTGCTTATGAACTAGTAGATCATGATGGAATTTCCCTGGGAGAGCCCCGAAATGGGCTTTACCTTAAAAAGTACCATGCCTAGATCACCTAGCATCTGTACTTTGTACATTATTGTATTTTAGTTTGGTGTGTCTTTTTCTCTCGCGTGCTCGAGTCTTTATCGTTGCCACTCATGACTGTGCCTGTGTTTTCATGCGCAGATGACGTCTGCCTTTCCTATCTTTTTTGGGTTTGTGGATGGCACCAGCCGACATACCCAAAACATTTCTTCGGGAACATGGGTTATTTATCAGTTTGATGAGGTGATGAGTTCAGGAGGCATCTGTTTAGGACCAGCAACCAACAATATGGCAAAATACCACGTTGTCATCGGACTGTTGACCCAAGCCTCTTCCCTAGGTATCTCTCGTATCATTATTTACTTAGACTCCCAACTCGTGGTTTACCAACTCAACCGCATCTACGCTATCCGTAGTCCTATCCTGCTACGTATACACTTGCAAGTTCGCTGTCTTGAACAAATGTTCGATTACATTGAATATAGACACATTCCGAGAGAACTTAATAGTGTTTCAGATTCATTAGCTAATTATATCATGGATCGGTATTTATCCCACAGATAAAATTCAAGGAAAGCAAAAACTGTACATTACATGTAAATTAAAAAACATCACAGACATCATCATGTACAAATCATCAGCATCATAAAAACTTGAAACTATATATATATATATATATGGCGTGACTGAAATGTTTGCTTTACATCAAAAAGTGTGTAAAAGGGCAAAATATTGGGTCTGTTCACCCATACAACATCGCCTGACAAGGCATACAAAAACATGATCACAGGAAGACCCTAATCTCCCCGCACTGCATTGTACTGTGAGTAACATACTACTGCACGCACTACATTCCTCAACAAAGAATTGATATTCTCTGGTACCCCTACAGTGTGTCGTTGTAGATGTAAAGGAACTTCCCCCCTCCGCAGAGGAGGGATGCCCATCGTAAGGCCTTGGAGGTTTCTTTCGACCTCCCGGAGACCCATAACTGGTACCACTGGATCTGCTGCAACTGGGGCACCTCCACGACGCCCGGGTACTGGTATATCAACTGGGTGCACTGCTCCCTTGTCTACATGTTGGAAATAAAACATCTGTTAAAACTCTTTTACATACCCAAAAAAATACATATACATCAAAAACTTAAAAAACAAAAACTAGACAAGATATGGCTTAATCTCTTACTTGAATCATCCCAGTCTTCCCCCATGGGAAAAATCAAGTCCATACTCCCACGAAAGTCTACATAGGCATAAGGGAAGTCCTCTATCAAGATGAACTGTCATCTCATCCAGGCAAAGAAATCACCAGTGAAGTGGAACTCTGACTCCGAAACTAGTCTTGGAGACAGACTAGTCCACCTCTCCATCCGAGGTTCGTCCACTGGGCGTACTGCCAATGCTATATGAGGCTGAATCTGAGGGATGTGCTCTAGGAAGAATGAGACCAAAAACGAGCCATAGTCGAACTTCTTCTGACCAGTCCTTCACCGTGAGATCTGTTCTTTCACATTCTGAAGGAACGTTGCACTCCACTTGAACAGTGTTGGCTCTAAACACTGAACACCATAGGCCACCTGTGATCTTGATGAAAAATGAGCACTAGTACTTCCGGTCATGCTTGTGATAGCGAATAATATAGACCGGAGAGGCAGATCTCGTATATCCTTGATAGGGATCCTGCCCCCTACCAACCTTGCTCCCAGAATACAGTGACGTGCGAGATACACGTCCACCTGCTCAGGTAATGACCTCTGTCCAGTGAAATATATAGGGAGCCCTCTTTTCGAGAGGCCGATCAAAAAGTACACATATTCCAACTCAATGGTTAGGAGTTGTGTACCAATACAGAATCCCTGTTCCGCAACGTCCCAAAGGCCGATCATGTGCTCAAGCAGTAGAATCTCTCTCTTCATTTTTTGCAATTTGAAAAACTTGAGCAAGCCACAGACTCGCAAATCAGCCTGCGTACAAGGACTCCATAGAGCGGCTAAATCATCCATATCGTGTTCCCTCTCTTTCCATTCAATCATGATTGCCGAAGACACCTACAAAATAGAAAAATCAAGAATTTCATTATTCCTCATGTTTTGATAATTTCGACGATTTTCAAAAAACATTTTAAAACATAAAACAAAGTACCCATGTCATCTAAAAGCTACCTCTCACTCTTTTTAACCACCACACCCTTTAACATTTGTTAAATAATGATAAAAACGTTATAAAAATGCAAAA
>ML781785.1:591440-610536 GCA_009831015.1 Picea engelmannii | reverse complement strand
AGAAAAACAAGATTTGCTTCAAATTGAGATTCTCCAACACTCCAAAAATCCTTGCAAATGAAATGGTAAATGAGTTTTTTAAATCAATTGTTATTTATAAAATTTCATTTTTTATAAGGTATGGTCATTTTGGGTTTCTCTAATGATGTAAATGGCTTCACTAAACTCTGGTTTGTAGCTTTGGCATCGCAGGTTTCCTGGAAGTCCTGATCGGTTATTCACCTTGTCACACTGATGAGCATAGTCTTAGTTCGTTCTCGAGCTCGACAATATGAGAACGTAACCGGGTAAACTTTTATCTATTTTTTGGAACTGTCTAGATACAAACACACGAAAAAGGAACCCCCCTGGAGTCTTCCTTAAACCCTTTTCAGACTCTCTAAATATGAAAATATTGTCGAGTGATCTTGCTTCCTTTCACACTCGTTAAAAGGTCAGAAAGGGCATCTTGCGAGCGATAGTTTAACCCTTTTTCGGTCTCGTTGGACTACTGTACAAAAAAGGAACTGAGAGAGTTCTCTTTTAAGCGTTTTTCCAAACTCTATAATCCCGAAAAACCTTCGAGTTTTCTGTCTTTGGACTCGTTAAAGCACACATCGACAGGCCCATATGGGACCGATCCTTTACTTCTTCCGGTTCGTTAAACAAAGGAAGAGGAACTTACCGAAGGTGAGTTATATCGAGCATGTGTTATCCTCCTCGAGATCATTAAATCAAAAAGAGGTACTCATCTATCTGGATGGGGGAAAAATTGAAAGGAGCAAGCCAAGCAGTCTCTTGAGAAACATCATCCAGCACGTCTTAGAGTCTCCCTTGAACACGACACTTTGTTATCTGCATATATCATAATCCACTGAACCTCTGCATTGAGCCAATCTTTGAGTTTCCTTTCACTCCTTTGGGTCACTTGACGCAAGTCATAGTACCCATTGCATATTTTTGGTCCATGTCATGTTTTGCTGTTGTGCCTCAGTGTTCAAGGGAAGTATCCGTCTCGAGAGTCAACCATCCCAAATATCTTGCCTCAAAACCTGTGTCAGTCCATGTCCATTTGATCTGCCAATTACATCTCTATGCCTGTTTCGTGTCGTTGATGGGGGATACATCAAGGCCCTCCCTCGACGAGTCTATTCTTGTTGACTTCAGCAAATTATCCGGGAATTAGGCTTAGAAACTAGTTAGTACTTTGGGACCTGCATGCCTCAATGGCAGGCCTCCTCACATTTGACAGTGGGTTTACATCATTGACCTCTGATCGAATGATTCCACGAATGTTTGACCTCAGCTCATCTATTCACGTTCGATGGGATGTACTAAGGTACCTTGGGAATCATTGACATTAATGGTGATCTCCCTCGCACTTGTTAACGGTTTACGTCATTGACCGGTAATCAAGTGGTTTCTACCATGTTTGACATCAAGACATCTATTCACATGGTTAGCATCATACCACGTTGGGATTGGTAAGAAGACCCTGGGTTGAGTAATCACTTTATATGCTTTGCCCAGGTTGCGAAGGAGTTTCTATTGGAAAAAGAATACATGCACTGTTACATAGATCCACTTTGTATTGGTCGTGGCTATGTCTTGTCATCTCGTAGATCCACTGTGTATCTTCCATGGCTAAGATCAGTCCGAGTCATCAAAGTATAGATCCACATTGTATCTTCGGTGGCTATACCCTTTTTATCAATACAATTATGGATCCACAGTGTATATTATGGTGGCCATACCTCACGAGTCTCGATCACCCGAGCATAGGTATGCCTGCCTTGGGTTTTGAAATATGTCATGATATTTGTTGGATGTTTGTGTGCAACTTTCGTCAGGTCCTCCGAGTCTATACCCTTGCTTGAACGTCTACAAAGTATTTCAGTCATCAGTTCACATCTTCTGACTTCATACTTTGGGGGGCATTCTGTTACACATCAAAATCACTCAACTGGATAAGTGTCGCATATTCCTCTCAATTGTCGCAAGTGTCGCAACTTCCTTACAACTTTCGCAAGTGTCGCAAGTTGGTTACAAGTGTCGAAAATTTTGTTGAATCATACTGCCATGATGACGACACTAAGGAGGCACTTAAAACATATTATGTAGTTGGTTTGAAGAAGGAGAACTGGTTCACTGGAGTCAAACAACTCTTAACACCTGAAAAGGGCTTCCAATCAAGAGTTTTGAGGGTGAACGCTCCCCTATAAAATCCTTAGGAGCGTTGGCACTCCCCCATAAGGCCTTAGGGAGAATTATAACGCTTCCTTACCCCTTTGCAAAAGAGCTGCCCACTTTTGAAGCACTGGCGCTCCCTTTAAGCCTCTCAGGGAGCATTCTAGTGCTCTGATGCCCCTTTTGAAGGAGCGCTCCCTAATCTGGGTCAGTTGTTATCCCGGTGAGGAGAATAAGGAAAGGATCTTTCGAGATTAGGAGGTAGTTGTACTTGAATTCTTGGTTTCATCAAGAGATCCCTGATCTAAGGAGGAAGTTCCCAACTTGTTCTAAACATAACTCAAGAGGTTAAGCTCCTCCCAACCTATATAAACAAGCTCTATGATGGTGGAAAGGGGGAAGAATTGCTAGCATGAAACTTATGATCTCATAGGAAACACATAGTCAGCCAAGGAGAAGTGATCAGTGAAGCTGCTATCAACCAGGTTGTGGATCTTTCGAGCAAGGGTTAGATGAAGGGGACTTGACAAAGTTGTCGCATTCGCATCTACGATTGTAAGCACTGCTGTCGTTATTCTCATTAATATGACATGCTTGGCCTGTTTCTTTCTAGTTTGTGTTTGATGTTACATGAACTTATCATTAATTGATAGATCTGTTTTCAAGCTAATATCAATAGAGTAGGAAGTAGTCGTATCTTGTTTGTCTGCAGAACTCAGCGAGGAGCAAAGGATTGGAGCGCAACTCAGAGCATGCAGGAACAAATGTTGATTAAGAGGTACTTATGTTATCCTTCCTTCTCATGTATTAGTTTAGATAGATTTGAAAGGAAGTCAGTGTCCACATTAAGCATTTTTCTGTCTAGGGTTAAGTTCAATCCTTAGAGGTGATCTACCTGTCTGCAGGGAGATTTTCCTACAACACTCCCGAGATCCACGACTGTGGTTTTCTCGTGGTTTCAGGCTTCAACAGACCTCGAACCCTTGGTCTCAAGACTTCCGATATGCCAACGGCCCCAACTATTTCCACCTGTCCAACAGATGGACGGTTCAAATTGATTCTAGGATTTTCACTATGAAAATTCTCGATCACTCGTCCTCGTGACTCCCGATTTTGTGAATGTCGAAATTCCGATGGCCATGCCTCCCGTCAGAACTTTCCTCCTCCCATTCATGAAGCTTAATCCTCATGCAACTCCTGGTCAATCCCATGGATGATGGGTATTCCTGTGAAGATCCTACGGTCCATGATCTCCTGAGCTTGAACTCCGGACGCAGCCGTAACGTCCTCTCTTCTCTGGCAGATCTGACGACTAGCGGGATTTCACCAATTCTCTCCACGAATTTCTGACCGCCGATCTATTTCCCTTGATGATTCCACGAAGGAAACCAAGGACTCTTTCCTGGACTTATCCACTTACGCTACAAACCTTCGATGTTCCTCAATGTTTTCAAAGGCCTTACTCCTCCTGAGCTTTCTCACAATTTCAGGTTTTTAAAGAAGACCCTTGCACGCACTTCTTGCGGAAAATCTCCACCCGCTTTCAAATGTTGAATGCTTTGACTCTGCGCACACCTGCTGCAGTAGTCCTTCGATATTCTGCTTAGGTTCAAAACCCTGAGACTCTCCTTGGCCTGTGCACTCCTTGCACGGCTCCTGTGCCTAACTGCACTCTGAGGAAATGAGAACAACCGCTACCTCTCCCGAGCTTTTAGAGACAACCCTCTGAACTCCTTGTCGACGCACTCCTTGCAGACAATTCAACTGCACTCCTTGTAGGAATATTGCTCAGACAGAGAAACAATTGAAACTCATTCCTTCTTCCTTCCAGACTTCAAACCCAAACCATGAAATCACATACACAACATATAAAAGAAAATGTACACCAGGAAGCAAACATTCATGAGCATATCATTCAGCATCAATACACAGAGAATAAACACAAAACCATGAATTTGAATCAATCTCTTTCTATTAATCCAAATATCAGTACATGGGTGTTTCTACACAACTCTCTGCTTCTCTCCTATGCTCCAATGCTTCTAACTATGTTACCACACACAATGAGGGTGTCTATATCCGTTTTCCCTCCACTCCTTCTAAAACTGTCTAATCTAATATTCAATTCTACCTACTTACATAAATCCCTGCTACCTACTATGGAAGAGTGCGGATCGCTCAAGGTCCTATACAATGCATAAGTACGCCTCTCCTCAACTATCACATTTAATTTTGGTGCATGCACTCTTCAAATTTTTTTTTTTTAAACAATTTAACATATGCTCAAAATGTGTGTCACTTGCCCCCACGCTGGCTTGATGTGGGCGATGCTCCTGCATCATACTCCCTCACTTGAAAATCTTCATGGGATCCTATCCATGAGCTCTTGCACGGTCTGTCCATGCTTCTGAATCTCCACTTCATTCTCCCAAGTGACATCTTAAACTGGATGGCCTTTCCACTTGACCAAATATTCGAAGTATTCTTTCCTTCTGGTCTTCTTACCCACTCGTTTATCCAATATCCTCTCCATCTACTGGCATCTTCTTTCGCCATTGAACCTTTGATTGTTCATCATTTGTTCCTGCTTCCTCAACTTTGTATGGGTATAAATCTGAGACATTGAATATCGGAGAAATTCTGATCCCATCGGGTAATTCAATCTCATAAGCATTTTCTCCAATTTTCTTCAAGACCCTACATGGTCCGATCTTCTTCATCTTCAATTTATTATACGTTCCTCTCGGGAACCTTTCCTTTCTCAGATGTGCCAAAATCAAGTCACCAAATTCGAATTGAAGTTGTCTTCTGTGTCGCTCTGCTCTTCGCTTATACTCCTGACTTGAATTCTGCAACTGCTCCTTCACTCGGCTGTGAAGTTCCTTCATCGCTTCTGCGAAATCTTCTGCACTAGTGCTCCTAGTTGCATTCTGTTCTGAATCCCTCAATTCAAAAATTCCCCTCAGTTGTATGCCATAAACAATATGAAATGGACTATGTCCTGTACTTCTGTTCACTGAGTCATTATACGCAAACTCTGCCTGTGGTAATATATTGTCCCACTGGCTGTGGTGTTCTCTTACCAGGCTTCTCAGCAAATCTCCTAGACTTCTGTTCACTACTTCTGTCTGTCCATCCGTCTGAGGATGATAAGCCAAACTAAATAACAATTTAGTTCCTAGCTTCTTCCATAAGGTCCTCCAGAAGTTCCCTATGAACTTCGTATCTCTATCCGAAACTATACTCCTTGGTAAGCCGTGAAGTTGAATGACCTCTTTGAAAAACAGGTTCGCAATGTGAGTCGCGTCATTGGTTTTTTGACATGGGATAAAGTGTGCCATCTTGGAAAATCTATCCACCACCACAAATATGGAATAAAATCCTCTTTGCGTCCTTGGAAACCTCGATATGAAATCCATGCTAATTTCATCCCACGACCTTTCTGGTATGGGCAATGGTTGATAAAACCCTGCATTCTGCTTTCTTCCCTTCAAATGCTGGCAAATTCTGCATTGTTCCACGAATCTCTTGACCTCTGCTCGCATTCTTGGCCAAAAATATGACTCATTCATCTTTGTAAATGTCTTGTCATGGCCAAAGTGCCTTGCCAATCCTCCATTGCATTTTTATTTCAACAGATTCTCCCTCATGGAGCATTTTGGAATACACAGTTGATTACCTCTGAACAGTAATCCTTCCTGGATCATATACTCTATCCACGGGTTTCTGTCTCTGAGAATTGGATTCTTAGCTTCCTCATACGCCTCTTGAAAATATGGATCATCTGCGTACATGTCCCTGAAATCATCAAAACCCAACATCTTGACTTTGAACTCCTGCAACAGTAAACACTTCCTGCTCAAAGCATCAACAGCTTTGTTAGCAGTACCAGAAATATGTTTAATCACAAATGTGAAATTTTGCATATATTCAACCCATTTTACATGTCTCTGATTCAACTTTTCCTGTTGAGTCACAAACTGCAGTGCATGATTATCACTATACAATACAAACTCTTTCGGGATCAAGTAATGCCTCCATTTTTTCAATGCCTGGATGATGGCATAAAACTCCTTATCATAAGTAGAGTACTTCAACTTCGTTTCATTTAGCTTCTCGCTGAAGTATGCTATTGGCTTGTCTTCTTGACTCAAGACTGCCCCTATCGCAAATCCACTTGCATTGCACTTTACTTGAAATGTATTTTGAAAATTAGGCAACACCGGAATTGGTTGTTCCATAATTTTTCTTTTCAACAGGTTAAAACTCTTCTCAGCTTCTTCTGTCAAGTGAAAAGATTTATGTCTTTTCTTCACTGTATCCATCATTGCTGCACTAATTCCATTGAAATTCCTGATGAACTTCTGGTATAAACTAGCTAACCCATGAAAACTCCTCACCTCAAATACGTTCTTCGGTGATGGCCAATTTTTTATTACCTCCACCTTATCTAGATCCATCCTCAACTCATCTGCAGAAATAACAAATCCCAAATAAATGAGCTCTGTCTTCATGAATGAGGATTTCTTCATATTTATGAGCAGCTTCTCTTGCTATAATTTCTGCATCATTGTAGCTAAATGCTTCAGATGTTCATCCTCCATTTTACTGAAAATCAGTATATCATCCAGATATACGATAACAAATTTTCCAATGAACTCCTTCAGGACTTTGTTCATCAACCTCATGAAGGTACTTGGCGCATTTGTTAAGCCAAACGACATAACAAGACATTCATACAACCCTTCGTTTGTTTTGAATGTTTTATTCCACTCATCACCTTCCCTCATGCAAATCTGATGATATCCACTTTTCAAATCAACCTTTGAAAAGTACTTTGCTCCACTCAAGCAATCCATCAGATCATCCATCCTCGGCAATGGAAATCTGTACCTGATGGTTATCTTATTTATCTCCCTTGAGTTAGTACACATCCTCCAGCCTCTGTCTTTCTTTGGACTGAGTACTTTTGGAACAACACATGGAATCAAGCTCTCTCTGACCAAACCTTTGTCTAACAACTCCTGGACTTGCCTCTGAACCTCTTCATTTTCTTGCGGTGTCAATCTGTACGCGACTTTATTTGGAAAACTAGCTCCTGGTATGAGATCAATATGGTGACTCACACTTCTGATCGGTGGCAACGAATGAGGTAATTCGTCCACTATAATGTCAGTGAACTCTTCCAGCAGTTCCTGAACCTCCTCTGGTAAATCATCTACTCTTGTGCTAGTCAGAACAATTTTCGGTTTCCTGACCACAATGAATTGTGGATCCTCTTTCTTCTTAACCTCTGTAAGAAATTCCTTCCCACTCATGAGAAGTACTCTGTTGTTCACTTCCGGATTCACCTCCTTATCCTTAATTGGAAGCAATATGTGTGTCCTCCCATTCTTTTCTAAGGTGTATGTGTTCATCCTCCCATCATGAATCACATTTCTGTCATATTTCCATGGTCTACCCAACAACAATAAATGAAAAACATCCATAGGAATAACATCACAGAGTATCTTATCATTATATACGCCTATCTTAAACTCAACTAAACATTGTTTAGTGAAATTTATCTGATGTACCTTTTGTAGCCATGAAACTTTATATGGACTCGGATGTTCAATTGTTTCCAGCTCCAACTTTTCTACCATCTCGGTTGAGAAGAGATTATCTGTGCTACCACTGTCCACAATGACCTTGCACACTCTGTCCTTGGTTTTGCAAGCAGTTCAAAAAATTCTATTCCTTTGGACTGAACTCTCCACCTCCCTTTCGGGTGTCAAAAGAACTTTCTACATCATCAGTGATCTTCCACCTTCAACATCCTCCACCTCAACATTTCACCGCTGTGCTTCGATGATGTGAGACTCTCCACCCTCTTTATTTTTATCAGGACACTCATAAGAATTGTGCCCATTCTTTCCACATGTGAAGCATGTAATTACTCCACCTCTGCCTCTTCCCCTACCTCTAGTATGAGGAAAAGTATTATTATCAACATACCCTCCTCTTTGCTCAGTATGTTGTCCTCTCTGTTCAGCGTATTTCCCTCACTGTGAGCTTCCACCTCTCTCAGTTCGAGTCTGAGGTTTCTTCTAGTTTTCCTTGGGCTTCGGTTTTCTATGTTGGACAACAAATTTCCCTCTAGGTTGACTTCTGCCTCAGCCTCTTTGACTTTTCTTTCGTCTTAGCTTCTCTTCTTCTTTCAGAGCCATTTGATAAGCATATTCCACCATTCGAATGGTCAACATACTCATTTCATCTTGAATCTCATATCTCAGGCCATTCATATACCTAGATACCTTTTCATCATTACTTTCACGATGACCTACTCTGATATTCAACCTGTAAAATTCATCAGTATATTCCTTTACTGACATCAGCTTTTGTCTCAGGTTCTGCATCCTCTTGAACAGAGTAATCTGGTATTCCCTGAGGATGAATTTTGCCTTCATCTTTGCAATCATCTATAACATACCCACTACCTAAATCAAACTTTTTCATTTATTTCTCGACAATGAGAATCCCTGAAGCTTGCATCAGTGAAATGCCAACCCTGAGCAACGGGTCTTTCATTCACCTGTACGGCTCTCTACACCTAACCGTGGTCTTCCCTTGATGACAATTTCAGGTTTTCGGGGTTTTTTCCTTTCTACTGTCGAGGGTTCCTATGCCCTTGATTCCCCGATCTCCGACAAGCTCTCTTCCAGCCTTAGCCCCTCTAGGCTATGGCCTGGTCCACACAACCGTGCTGACGAGATTGTAGCCTTATATTTTTCTTTTCATTGGGGTTCGAGATTTCTAATGCCAAAATGCATATGCCCTTTGGATCCGCGATCCTCCGATTCCTGGCGCACTCCAACTCCCGCTAGTCTTCTTGGGCTAGTCTTTTGGGTTCATACGACCTCCCTCTATGTGACCGCAGCCATACCTCCTCATCGGGGTTTCATAATTTTCAATGTCGAAATGAAAATGTCCCCAGGACTTGCGATTCCTCGAATCCCGACGCGCCCTTTATGCGCTAGCTCTCCTAGCTAGGCTCCTAGCTCACATGATCATGATCCCCATGACCGCAGTCTTATCCCCCATCGGGGCTACGGGGTTTTCAATGCCAAAATGTATGGGCTCACGAGATTCCCAATCCTTCAAATTCCGTCTTCCTGCTATGCTGACAGCTGGCTCCCACTCATCGAGGTTTCGAGCGTCATGATTCCAAAATGCATAAACAAATTGTCATTAGGATTCCCGATATCCCGATGACACAAACGTCGATCAACAACTTCCCATCGGGACTTTCCCCGACGACGCTGATTTCTTCCATGCATCCTCTTCTGATGGACGATCCCGATTTCCCCGATATTTCAAGATTTGTGATGTTCCCATTCTCACATCCTCAGGAACTCCGATTTCCCAATGCCGAATGTCCCGACTCTCTACGGATTTTAGACACTTGTCTCCCTAAACGGACGGCTCATATTTTACTGGGGTTTTTACTTCAGACTTGTCCGATCTTCTGTCCACGAGAATGTTGATATCCCGACTCCCGATAGAAAACCTCGATCTCTGCCACGTGTATCCTCTTGGGCGGTTCATATCTTCCCGACGTTTCAAGACTTGAAGTGTCTCGATTTTATTGTCCTTGAGAATCTCGATATGCCGATGGCTAGAATCCTGATGGTAACCCTCAGATAGCTCCGGTCCGATCCGATGGCTGACGAGTAATTGGACCAAGATCTAACGGTCTAGATCCATCCTTCCTGCGCACACTCCAGAGACTAAACTATGAGCATCTTAACCCGATCCAATGACCGACGAGATTTCTGATGATATCCAACACCTCAGATTGTCCCACCTTGTGCATTCTTCCACTACTTTGTGGATGTGGAAAGATCAATGGTCCAAATGTTCTCTTGGGTCTTGGGATCTACGATCCCGATTTCCTCGTTGTTCATGAAGATAGAGGTAAAAAGGGGCAAGGTGTGTAATTCCCTTGTTACTTCCGTCAATCTAATGGTTGTGAATGGCTATGGGTCATCCAACGAGATCTCATTCGTCGGTTTGTTACATATCCCTACACTGCTACCTCAGAACCTTAAGAGGGTCATTCCTCCTCATACAGGGTTAATAAGACTTGCGCGTTCAAGTCCTTTTTCTGGGTTCTTGGTGAACCTTTCTAAAGAGAGAATCTCTGTGAAGAGATCTATACCGGGGCATTTCCGGAGGCAGATAAGGGTAAATAGCTTCCTGAGAATGGGCTGGAAGCCTAACTTAGTTCGACTCATGCCTAATTAAATTCATTTCTCAACATAAGACATGCGCGGTCTTTCTGTTATAAGCATATATCTAACATTACTTATCAAAACACTGCACAAACATTCTTATACTGTAATTGTTCACCATTTCATAGTTTATGAGCATATATGTCAGCATATGAATTTCAAGATGCAATATGAAAAAAACACTTATCAGAAATAACTTCAGAAGTGGGTGTGACTACTGAGAGGGGTGCTCGTTTCCACCCAACCGTAGGCATAGAGACTCCCAGCTGATTTACCACTAGCCACCCCTGAGTTGAGACCACGATGTCGTGAGACTGCGTCTCTCCGTCTACCAGTGACCAGGAGCGAAGGTTGCAATACTTCCCCTCTGCTATCACTAACTCTGCATAAAAAAAATGCCAAATTTCCCCTCGTGTCTGCCCTCTCAATCGCTTCTTCCATACACCTTATCCTCTTGTGAGGTTGCACGTGGCACAATTACCCTCGCGCTGGTCAGTCATGATGGCTCTATGGATAGGCGGTTCACCTCCCCATCCCTCATCAATCCATCAACCTACCAGCCTGCAAGGCATTAAATTTAGGGCCAACGAGCCGCTTTTGGTTCTCTGGGCTAGTAGAGTCCAAATACGGTATTAATTTTCGGTGGAAGTTAACACCACCTTTTCAGGTGCCTTCCACTGCCATCGTGGTCTCTTTTTCTATACATCCCCTCTCAGCAGTCCTGCAATAAGTTCAAAATGTCATTCACATTTATGAGTTTGCCATAGTTCTTGGCCAGTCCAGTTATATTTACAAGCTGGGCGAAACAGGGTATTACATCATCCTGTCCTAGCTCTTAATTTTCTTCTTGCCTTGGCAACACATGTCCGCTTGTAGTTCATCCCACCACAATGATGCGTGTCCTTTTAATCTCGTGACGACATGCTTGACCTTCTTGTCTTCTTCGACATCTTCATAGTCAAAATATGTGTCTAGAGCTCTAATCCAGTCTAGAAGCTCTTCTACATCTAGATTTCCCTCATAAACTAGAATGTCCATCTTCGCCTTTGCACCCATTCTTGCAAGAGCTCTAAGTAATCGCTCATTTGTTGCATCTTCTGCTATGATTTCTTCTTCTCCACGTTCAACATCATCTTCATTTTCAGATTCACTGATATCCCCTACATCAGCTGTGCATTTTTGTCTTATCTCCACGTCCACAAGTCTGGCGCATATGTTATGCAGATCTCTTTCTACTTCTGGGTTCTGCACCTATCTACCCCTTCCTCTGGACGTCTCCCTTTCCTCCTCTGGATCGGGTGATGGCCTATCTCTTCTTCTTGGTGGCATGGTGAATCTTCCTTCTTCCTACTACAAAAAGCAAAGAATCTTTTCTAAGCTCTGATACCACTTGATGGCGTCCACCTGGGCACCTACCTCAACAAGTCCTACGCCTGACCTCCCGGTCTTAAGGATATTTCAATTTCCTCCCTCGAGCTGGAATGGATATTTCGATTCCCACTGGAATCTTCTTTGAATTCGACCCACAGGTATTTTCCGACACCTTACAACCTTTAGGTCGGTCACTATTCTGTTTATGACAGAAAGCCACAATCGGGGTTCAGGGGTTTCAAATCCCTGATGTCACCACCCTTTGGGGTCCCGATTTCCTGATCGCCGATATCCCGACGCACTCCCTTGTTGCCTTAGCCTCCGGACTATGCGTTTATTCCATGCGACCTCCTCTCATATGACCATAGTCATACTCCCTATCTGGATTCAAGGTTTCGAGTGTTGAAATGTAGTAAATCTCTTACCCACGAAATTCCCGATGTTTCGACTCGTGATTTCATGATATGACGTCACCAGGACATCCTTCCACCGTAACCACAATCAACGATGGTGATTGGTTGCTGAGATCAATGGCTCCAGATCTCCCTCGGAGTGTCGCGACTTCAAATGTCAAAGCGTTTTGGCCTTCGATTCCCTCGATCTCTCGAATGTTGATTTCCCGATCACTTCGATCTCGACCACACGTCCTCAAGGATGGATGGTCCTCACTGCTTCAGGGTTTTTCCCGTGGAAATTCCCAATGTCTCGCTATAATAAGATGATGTCAGCAGGGTCCCACACAAAACTCTCCTCTTGTCGGAAAATAGGACTTCGCGATTTTGAAATGCAAGATTATCCTGTCCTCAGGACCTCCGAAACACCGATCTCTGACTTTCTTCGGGTTTTTGCGCAATCTTTGGTGTCCGGATCTTCGATGTTGTATGATCACGACACATGTCCCTCCCAAGATCCACGACTATGGTTTTCTCGCAGTTTCAAGCTTCAACAGACCTCTAACCCTTGGTCTCGAGACTTCCGATATGCCGACGGCCCCAACTGCTATCACCTGTCCGATTGATTATGGGATTTTCACTATGAAAATTCTCGATCACTCGTCCTCGTGACTCTCTATTTCGTGAATGCCGAAATTCCGATGGACATGCCTCCCGTCGGAACTTTCCTCCTCCCATTCACGAAGCTTAATCCTCGTGCAACTCCTAGTCAATCCCGCGGCTGACAGGTATTCCTGTGAAGATCCTATGGTCCACGATCTCTTGAGCTTGAACTCTGGATGTAGCCGTAACCTCCTCGCTTCTCTGGCAGATATGACGACTAGCAGGATTTCGCTAATTCTCTCCACGAATTTCTGACCGCCGATCTCTTTCCCTTGATGATTCCACGAAGGAAACCAAGGAATCTTCCCTGGAATTATCCACTTACGCTACGAACCTTTGATGTTCCTCAATGTTTTCAAAGGCCTTACTCCTCCTGATCTTTCTCACAATTTCAGGTCTTTAAAGAATACCCTTGCATGCACTTCGTGCAGCAAATCTCCACCCGCTTTCAAATGTTGAATGCTTCGACTCTGCGCACACCTGCTACAACAGTCCTTCGATATTCTACTCAGGTTCAAAACCCTGAGACTCTCCTTGGCCTGCTCACTCCTTGCACGACTCCTGTGCCTAGCTGCACTCTGAGGAAATGAGAACAACCGCTACCTCTCCTGAGCTTTCAAAGAAAACCCTCTGAACTCCTTGTCGACGCACTCCCTGCGGACAATTTAACTGCACTCCTTGTAGGAATCTTTCTTAGACAGAGAAACAATTGAAACTCATTCCTTCTTCCTTCTAGACTTCAAACCCAAACCATGAAATCACATACACAACATATAAAAGAAAATGTACACCAGGAAGCAAACATTAATGAGCATATCATTCAACATCAATACACAGAGAATAAACACAAAACCATGAATTTGAATCAATCTCTTTCTATTAATCCAAATATCAGTACATGGGTGTTTCTACACAGCTCTCTACTTCTCTCCTATCCTCCAATGCTTCTAACTATGTTACCACACACAATGAGGGTGTCTATATCCGTTTTCCCTCCACTCCTTCTAAAACTGTCTAATCTAATATTCAATTCTACCTACTTACATAAATGCCTACTACCTACTACAGATGAGAGTGGATCTCTCAAGGTCCTATACAATGCATAAGTATGCCTCTCCTTAACTATCACATTTAAGTTTGGCGCATCCACTCTTCAAAAAGTTGTTTTTTTAAAACAAGTTAACATATGCTCAAAATGTGTGGTGCTTTCCCCCACGCTCGCTTGATGTGGGCGATGCTCCTACATCATCTTGTCTGTCCTGTTCCTTCTATAAGAAGGAAACCTTGGTCATTATAGGCATGCAGGAGAAACTACCCTATGTGGTACTTGGGGCTGACATTTTTCTGTCTCCTCGACCAGACACCCCATGCTTCCATTTAAAGGGGTAGTCGATTGTTCAACCACCAATCCTTCTTTAATTAATTGATTTATCCTTGGGATTAGGATGAGGCCTTACACCTAAATTGTCGCCATCTGTTTCTCTCAGATTGGGTGTAATTTCACCCACCTCTTAGAGAGGTGATGAGGAGACTCAGTGGCCTGGGCACCCCCACCAGGTCATAGTCTCACATTGAGGGGGGGAAAAGTCAAGAAGTTAAAAGTTATATTTTTAAGTTGACTTAAGAAAGGAAAAGGATAAAGGAGTAAAAGATAACTCAACAGAAGAATAGAAGATTAACCCTGAATGTTAACTTAACTCAACAGAGAATTAGAAGAAAAAGTATAAGTAAGAGGCTGGGGCGCACCTATTACTCATTTTGGTTTTGGATTAGCATTTGCTATTGCTCTTGAGCATTCAGTTTGGGGGTTTTGCTGTACAAACCCTTGTGAGCAACTCAGTGGTGAAATATCCACTCACCTTGTTCCACAGCTTGGTCTCGGGGATGAAAAACTCCTCCACACCATTCTAGTCTCAGCCCATCTCCATCTAGCACTTCAAAAGGTAGGAGGTCATACTGTTCTTGTGTTTCCAACAAGGGCGCACCATCATCTAGAGGGAGGTTCGATCCAACTTATCCCGAGGGATTGGGGCCATTCCGATAGTTGGGTTTTGTTTGCAAGGGCAAGACCATCAGTTTGAGGGATTTTTTGGAGGGTTATCATCATTCTACATTTGTCTGCAGATTGGGACGTCTTGGAGCCATAGGGGACGTCCTGTGATTCAGTAAAACTCAGATCTAGGGAGATCTTCTTGAGATCTGAGCCCAAAACTTCTCCCACGAGATTCTTATAGCCCGATCTATATTCTTGGAGAGTTTCAGAAAAGTTGGAGGCCTCCTTCCTCAGGGTCGAACCAGCTAGGGTTTCAGTCATCCAGTGGGGTGCACCATTCAGTGGAGAATTCAGATCTATGGGGTTTGAGAGTGGATTTGGGAATTTGGACATCTGGGTTTTCCTTACAGTTGCCTGATCTATCATTTGGCATATTTCTCGGGATGATTGGAGACTTTTGGTAGAAGGGCATAATTATTGAGGGCTTCAGAATTCTAGCAGGATGTGGCACTTTCCAACTTGGAGGTTGAGCATTAGTATGACTCATATCTGCTTGATTCAGTCTTAATTGTATATCTAGCCTTTGGAGGCTTATTTTGTATTGTCAGGAGTATTTTGTAGCAGCTCATATCTATTTCTTGTACGACCATCTGAGGTTTATGCCAGATCGGCCATCTATTGTATTGATCTGACATTACTCATAATAAAAAGGTCAGATCTTTTCTTGTGCTTCTACATCTTGAATACATTGTGATCTCCATGTGCTGATGAATCTTGTATGCACTTAATAACTCAATAAATTAGTAGTAGTTAGTGATTCCAAGAAAGAATTTGGCTTGGGATCATTATAGTGGTATCAAAGCCTCGATCCTCCAAACCTATGGAGAGATTGGTGCATGAAGAAGTATAGGGGCATTGTTATGGGTCGGAGGAAGAAAAACAACAGTGAAATAGAGGCAAAAATGGAAGGGTCGGGAGACGACCATGAGCCTCAAGGCTTGGCTCTCTTAGTAGACAAATTTGGTAAGTTCCAACAAAACATGAACCACACAGAAAGCACATTGGTCTAGCAGTTGGATGAGTATCAGGAAACCAACAGAAGGGGACAGGACGAAATCTCTGAAACCTTGAAGAAATTTGATGAGAATCTACAGAAAATGAACGAGAACCAAACTAGGATAACTGACCTTCTGATGCAAGTAACCCATTGAGGCAAAGATCCTGATACGTATGGGAATAAGGAGGCTGGAGGGTCTGGTGGAACCCATGAGGAAGTCATATATAACCCGGAGAAAGCACCAGGATCTGAAGGAAGTCTTGGAGGTGGCATGTTCCATGGGAAGGTGGGTAGTAGGACCAATCATAGGCCATACGTGCCAGTTTTCATGGATGAATTGCTAGGCCAACACTCAGATAGCAGATCTAACCCCAGACCATACATGCCCACATTCACAGATGAGCAAGGGAAACATGAACAAGTTGAAGATTTTGTAGAACAATTAGCCAAGATTACCAAGGAATACTATAGCTTGGATATGAAAGTTCAAAGACAGATGTCCCTAGACTAGTATTGTCAACTCAAGTTCAGAAACCATCCTAGGATGAACCACAAGGGAAACTCTGAGTTTGAGCGAAGGGCAGGGAAGATAGAGATTCCATACTTTGATGGTATGACTAAGATGACAGCACAAGCATGGGTCCAGAAGTTGGATACTTACCTGCAACTTAACCCCATGAGAGAGCTGGAGGCCATCAAGTTTGCCACTATGTACTTGGATGGAAAGGCCCACGACTGGTGGTACCATGGGCTCACCAAAATCGGCCACAACCAGATTGTATCCTATACAGAATTCACTCAGAGGCTCATTGATAGATTTGATCTAGGAGATCCCGAGTTACATTTCTGGGAGCTCACCCAACTCAAGAAAACAGGTACGCCTGAGGCATACATTGATGAGTTCCAAAGGTTGGTAGTGATGGTGCAAGATATGTCCCCAACCAGGCTCATGATGCTCTTTACAGAAGGGTTGATGGAACCCTTGAAGGGTTGGGTTAAGGCCTTCAAGCCTACCAGCCTACAGGAAGCCATTTGAAAGATGAGGGATCTGGGTCCAGCTGCTAAACCAAAATTCATACCCATACCACCTCTTAACAATGGTGGAAGATATCAAAGGCCTCCAATAAACCAAGGAGGACGTGACCCTAAGGGTTATGACAAGGGCCGTGGCAGAATAGATGACAACACTAGGAGGGAACTGAGAAGGAAGCAACTCTGCTTCACATGCAAGGAGCCATGGAATCCCTCACACAAGTGCATGGGATGAGGATAGGTACATTACATTGAGGTCACTTCAGATGATGAATAAGAGGATAAGTATGGTCAGATACAAAACATGGAGGCCAAAACGTTAGAGGCAGCAGAAGAGGAGGTTCCAGAATTAGACTGTGCAGCTGGAGAGAAGGCTACGTTGGCATCTATCAATGGGGTACCCAAGTTCAACACCTTCAGGATGAGAGGGGTCTTACAAGGACAGAGAGTGTCAGTTCTGATTGATGGAGGAGCTTCCCACAATTTCATTGATGAAACATTACTCAAGAGGAGGCACATACCTACATTAGAGTTTGAAGGATTCAAAGTGGAGGTAGCAGGTGGTAGTACTATTCCCTGTAACAGATACATACTAGGTATGAAAATCACCTTGGGGAGGCATGAGTTAGTTCAAGATGTGTATGTGATGGATCTTCCCGATACCAACATCATCCTAGGGGTGTAGTGGCTTAGCACTTTAGGACCCATCACCACAAATTACAAGACCATGGAAATGTCCTTTTTGGAGGAAGGAGGATGAAAGGTTGTGCTCAGAGGCATGACAAGTAACTCTGCCAGAGTGGTCACGACCAAGAGGATGGAAGCCATATTCAGAAGGGAATAAATTGTATACGCAGCGGAATGTAAGGTCTCAACACGGGTGGATGAGAAGGGAAAGGTGCATTACACACCATAGATCAAAAGAATCCTTGACAATCACCAGAAAGCGTTTGAGCCAATTCCTCCAGGTGTGCCACCAGACAGGGGGTTTGAGCACATCATTAAGCTAGAAGTTGGGGCTAAGCCTGTTATCACCACACCCTATAGGCATCCCAAGAAGTATAAAGATGAGATAGAGAAGGCCATCAAGGAGCTTCTATACATCGGACACATCAGACCAAGTTCAAGCCCATTTGCTTTGTTATTAGTCTTGGTGAAGAAGAAGGTTGGAATGATGAGAATGTGCATTGACTTCCGGGATTTGAATAAAAAGATGATAAAAAACATGTACCCCATACCCAGGATTGATGAGTTGTTGGATCAGTTGGATGGAGCTATATATTTCACAAAAAATGATCTTCGCTCGGGCTACCATCAAATCAAGATGAGGGAGGAGGACATCTCAAAAACAACCTTTAGGTGTCACTACGGCCATTACAAGTTTTTGGTGATGCCCTTTGGGTTAACCAATGCCCCAACCACATTTTAGTCTTGCATTAACCATGTGTTCAACAAACAGCTGAGGAAACACTTGTTGGTATTATTTGATGACTTGCTCATTTACAACAAGACCTGGGAGGAACACCTTCGACATGTGGACCAAATCCTGCCAATCATGGAAGAAAAGTCACTATACGCCAAGGAATCCAAGTGTGAGTTTGGAATGACATAAGTGCTTTACTTGGGACACATAATAGGGGAAAAAGGGGTATAGGTACACCAGGGGAAAATAACAGCCATTAGGGAATGGCCTACTTCGGAAACACTTACAGAACTGAGGGGATTCCTGGGCCTATGCACATGCTATAGGAAATTTTTCAAAGGGTTTTCTCAACTGTGTGCACCCTTGACTGACCTAACCAAAAAGGGGTCCTTCAAATGGAATGATGAGGCCTAAGTCACGATGGAGAAAATGAAAGAGGTCATGAGCACCTGCCCAGTTCTAGCTCTTCCTGATTTCGGCATACCCTTCACTTTGGAGTGTGATGCCTCAGGGGAGAAGGTATAGGTGCTGTGTTGATGCAGAACAGGCACCCCCTTGCCTATGAAAGCTAGAAACTCTGGGTTCCTGAACTACTTTACAACATTTACGACAAAGAAATGCTGGCTATCATGCATGCACTAGCCAAATTCAGGCAATATTTGGTAGGTGAAAGGTTTGTGGTCAAATCAGACCATAACAGTCTTAAATATCTATTGGAGCAGAAGG
>ML781785.1:568295-590354 GCA_009831015.1 Picea engelmannii | reverse complement strand
GAAGCATCAAGGAGTATCTAATTAGGTGGAAGGATTTACCCATTGAGGATGCCACTTGGGAGAAAGAAAACGTGGTTAGAGAAGCATGTTTGGAATTGCTTGAGGACAAGAAATTTCAACAGGGGAGACTGTAATGTCCCCCACCTCTTAGAGAGGTGATGAGGAGACTCAGTGGCCTGGGCACCCCCACTAGGTCATAGTCTCACACTAAGGGGGGGAAAAGTCAAGAAGTAAAAAGTTATATTTTTAAGTTGACTTAAGAAAGGAAAAGGATAAAGGAGTAAAAGATAACTCAACAAAAGAATAGAAGATTAACCCTAGGAGTTAACCTAACTCAACAGACAATTAGAAGGAAAAGTATAAGTAAGAGGCTGGGGTGCACCTATTACTCATTCTAGTTTTGGATTAGCATTTGCTATTGCTCTTGAGCATTCAGTTTGGGGGCTTTGCTGTACAAACCCTTGTGAGAAACTCAGTGGTGAAATATCCACTCACCTTGTTCCACAGCTTGGTCTCAGGGATGAAAAACTCCTCCACACCATTCTAGTCTCATCCCATCTCCATCTAGCGCTTCAAAAGGTAGCAGGCCATACTGTTCTTGTGTTTCCAGCAAGGGCACACCATCATCTAGAGGGAGGTTCAATCCAACTTATCCTGAGAGCCTGGGGCCATTCCGACAGTTAGGTTTTGTTTGTAGGGGAAGGACCATCAGTTTGAGGGCTTTTCTGGAGGGTTATCATCATTCTACATTTGTTTGCAGATTGGGATGTCTTGGAGCCATAGGGGACGTCCTGTGATTCAGTAAAACTCAGATCTAGGGAGATCTGCTTGAGATCTGAGCCCGAAACTTCTCCCAAGATATTCTCATAGCCCGATCTATATTCTTGGAGAGTTTCAAAGCATTTGGAGGCCTCCTTCATCAGGGCCAAACCAACTAGGGTTTCATCCAGTGGGGTGCACCATTCAATGGAGAATTCAGATCTACGGGGTTTGAGAGTGGATTTGGGAATTTGGACATCTGGGTTTTCCTTACAGTTGCCCGATCTATCATTTGGCATATTTCTCAGGATGATTAGACACTTTTGGTAGTAGGGAAGAATTATTGAGGGCTTCAGCATTCTAGCAGGACATGGCAGTTTCCAGCTTGGAGGTTGAGCATTAGTACGACTCAGATCTGCTTGATTCAGTCTTCATTGGATATCCAACCTTTGGAGGCTTATTTTGTATTGTCGGGAGAATTTTGTAGAAGCTCATATCTATTTCTTGTACAACCATCTTAGGTTTATGCCAGATCGGCCATCTATTGTATTGATCTTACATTGCTCATAATAAAAAGGTCATATCTTTGATTGTGCTTCTACATCTTGAATATATTGTGATCTCCATGTGTTGATGAATCTTGTATGCACTTAATAACTGAATAAATTAGTAGTAGTTAGTGATTCCAAGAAAGAATTTGGCTTGGGATCATTACATTGGGCCATATATAATCAATTGATTGCAGAAGTTTCCAATGGTGGTTTGGATCCACACCGCTTTGACCCCCGCAATCCACCACTAACTGCCACGTACCTCCTTAGCTATAGCATGGTTTCGATTACGGGACCACTCTAATATTTTAGTGCTCGATCAATTTCTGTCCCCGCAATGAAGTGTGGTCATCGATATTGTCGCAATCCATGACATGGGAATGCCCTAATTTTGTTGCCACACGCTGCTCTTGGATTTGAGATCAACAGTCTACAATCACTTCAGGATTTCGAGCTTTAAGATATTTCTTCTACTTTCTCCTGCAATCCTCTGAAGTGTTGTATTTCCCAAGTGTTGGATCTATCGACACGTGTCCTTAGCCTTCAATGGCTCATATCTACTTTGGGACTTTTGGATGGAAATCTCTTGAAGTGACTTTCTCCCGGTTGACATGGCAGCTTCTCGTTACTTCGACTCTTCGTGCTTCAAGATATTTTGAACGCGGGCATGAATATATCATGAAGTGACTTTCTCTCGGTTGACGTGGAAGTCTCTCATCACTTTGGGACTTCGACACTTCAACACTTCGAGGCTTCTGTCTAGTCTTTAATCCTTGAACGAATTTGAAAATATGACTTCCTGAGAGCCACTGATATGAATTGTACATGGAATCTCAACCCTTGAAAATTGAGCATGTCTGCTTGCTTGTATGTCAAGCTCAAAATGGACTACTTGGAAATCTATATTTCACTCATGGATTTTCCCTATGCAAACAAAGGACTTGGTCGGCCTACAAAAACTACATATGACGCCGTGACAACTTCATGTGATAACACCATCCACAATCCAATGGCACAATAGAGGCATTTAACAAGATTCTAGAGAGAGGTTTGAAGAAGGCTTGTTGCACAAACAAGGAAGATTGGGATAACAGAGTCCCAATAGTTTTATGGTTATACATGACGACCACGAAGAAGATCCACAAGTATACTCCCTTTCAGCTGGTCTACGAGAAAGAGGTTGTTGTACCTGCAAAGTTAATTACCCCTAGTCTATACATCACACATATTACACACATGTTAGAGGATGAATCAGTTGCACAGAGGGTTATGGAGTTGCAAGAACTTGATGAGGCTAGGTTTTTAGCAGTCTTTCATCAATTAGTTGAGAAAGGAAGGCATAAGGCTTGGCATGATAGGAGCATTAAGTCCAAAATATTTGTGCAAGGATATAAGGTCCTACTTTATGACAATCGATACTAGAAACATACAGGAAAGTTGCACATGCATTGTTTGGGCCCATTTATAGTTCCGTAGATTCGACACTCTGGAGAATTTAGACTCATGTAACTATATGGTATACTTCGACTAGGATGGGTGAATGACGCTCACCTGAAACCCTATATTTCTCATGAATGAGTTAAAGGAATGTTGCTCCAGTCCAAAGGAGCAAGTATAGTATTTAGATTTGAATTTTTTCAATTTCTTTAAATCAGTTAATAAAGTCGGAGTGTGCATTGTTTCACTGTGACATGTATTTCATTTTTTTCCGTCTAAGTATTACTTTGGTGCAGAACTTCTTACTCAGCAGCACGGGATCAGAAGAGCCACAAGTCCATTAAAGACACTCATTAAATATGACGGGGACCCCATTGTGGTAAGAGGAAGAGCGACTCTGAACACAATCCTAGTCCATGTGCCACATGCACCCAGTCCAGTCATAGCCTTTATGACTGCTACAGTAACCCATCCAAACTATGTTAGACCATAAAGCCGCGATACTCGAATATTCCATCAGTATTCATGACAGGATTCTCAACCATTCAAACGGTAAGGCCTAAATCCAACCACGTCCCTATCCAAATTTCTTAGTAAATGCCCAAATACCCCAATAGATTTACCTCGTTAAACAGTCCTGTTGAACACCTCAGCTCCAGGTTGTGCCTATAGTTTTAATCATGAGTGGCTTAGGAATAATGACAGAGGCCGCCAATTGGCATGAGTATAAGGCTGTGCTAACTTAGCGTACGAATTATTTTTTTCCATTTTGTAATTGAGATTTCTAAAACTTTCATAGAGCCTACAAATTCTTTCCGTTGAGACCCTGAAACCCAGTAGAGTTTTCCTAAGTTTCTTAGAAATCCATGGAAATGATTCCGAGAGCTACAAGAATCCAGATTTTTCTCTCCAAGGAAGTAGTTGTAGATGAGCCGTGTGATCCTCAGGTTGAGGTCGTGGGTGATCGCAAAGGGAAGGTCGAGCAAGTGAAGCTCCTCGACCTGACAAACCAGGTGCTATTCCCACAAATGAACATTGATGTGTTCTGGAATGTGGCTCCAGACGATATGGGAGGGATGGATTTTATATCAAAGCTTGAGTTCATCAACCTCTTTAACTCCACAATCATGAACCTATGAGCTTGCTAGTCTTCGGCACTACCAGTGAGGTTGTGCGGCGTACCAAGTTCCTCATAATTTAGGTACATGAAAGGAGCCTATGGATCAATAGACAATATCTGATTCACACATAATATATCCATCAACTCATGGGTCTATCCATTGAAGGTGAAGACGTATCAAAAGGGTTCCAGAACGCCAGTAAACATGGGAAGAAGAAGGTTGAACCCAACATGTATGAAATATTTCATACACAGAGAGCGGGGTGCACAACCAATATTGAACCCATTCTACCAGAGATGGCCATAAAATATTTATACGTGATTTCTAGCAAGGTAATGAGGTCCTACTAATAGGGAAAGTGCACATCGGATTCCCTCTCAGTGGTGGATTTTTGTGCCAATGGAGTGGTGTTCAATTGGTGTAGCTACCTACTAGAAGAACTCCTGGTAGCATGCGAAGAAGCATAGGTGAAGGGTGGAACCTTCACCTATGGATACTTTCTTTTTGCATTCGCCATTCTGAAGTGGACACCACCCTCAGGAAGCTTGTTATCACCAACAGATAAAGGTCGAATACCAAATATTTTCGAGCCTTGGCACTCAAGGTCAGACTCGAAGAAAAAAAATTCAACAATGAAACATTCCTAAAGTGGTACAACCAAATGCTTGATACAAATCAGAGGTTGCACATACCACATGAGCTTCTCAACCTAAAAAAAAGGAATATATCGTTCAGGTTGAATTGCCACCATACGTTTGTTTGGCCCAGGCATGTCAAAGATAAAGATTTTCATTCACGGATGTTGTCATTTTACTTGGATGAGGAGGACTTTGAAAATGAAGTAATGTCATGGCCAGAAGTGAAATGCAACCCGTGCAAGTTAGGGATGAACTACCTTCTACCTACGGAGATATTGAAGAAGAAGGGACAAGAAGTGGGGGTAGGGTCGAGCTCAGGCCCAGAGGAACAAAATCAATATGCTCCAATGCATACCGATTCATAGGAGGAGGAAGAAGAGATGCAACCGTTGGAATGCAAGAAGCAGACACTTCCCTTATTCCAGTAGCTTCTAGAGAAAGCTATGATGATAGGTGAATATGTTAATGACATCCTTAATGCAACATTGATAGAAGACCCTTTGGTCAATAAACCGAGGACCGAGCTATCCCAGTGAAGATCCCGAATGCTCATCCCATATCGTCAACCATACCTTGTACTCGAGCAGTTGCTCGAGCGACCCAGACTATAATTGACATCGAGGATGACCCTGAGCCAGATACCACTGCATCCACCACCATTATCACTGAACAACCCCCATCACCCCCACAATCCCAATCGCCACCACAAGAAACGACCATCCAACCCCAAACCATTGAAATATATCCCATGCAGTTGTATCCCCTTGAACTATCCGAACAACTATTATAACTCATTGGTCTACCCCTAGAAGTACCAAGGTAGTCAATTGTGCCATTTGTTCCAATCTATGACACAACGCCTTCATCGAAGACTTATATTGTTCCCATACTGCAAGAACCAAGCCCTCAATTCCCTCTTTCAACAATCAATGTTGAGAGTGCATCCAAAGAGGCCGAACCATAGACACGATGGTCTAGAAATAGGCAGAAGTACAAGAGTTTCAGAAGGAACCCGAATCAACATCAGGACAGAGTGAAACCTCGTTGCAAGAATAATTGGGGCTAGTACTCGAGAACCCACAACAATGCACATAGCTGGTGCAAATATACTTGGAGAAATCATAGATACTCCCATTCCTTCCATCAGCGGTAAGGATGAGACTTGTGCAACTGCCATGAGGCCCATCTATAGGGGAGGAAAAGGTGGAGACACCATCAGAACATTCAATGGCTAGTGGAATCCCAATGCAGGTCTGAGTACCCAGGGAGGCCACTGCTTCTTCTGGTGACTTATCTCAATGGCCATCAACGCATCTAATTGGGATGATTAGAGCTTCAACTAATCAATTGAAGCAGAGGCTCCATCAAGTCGAACGAGACCCATAGTATTCTAAGGAGGAGGTACTCCTTTCCCAAGCACGTTGGACGTAGGAGGAGTGTGGAAATATCTAGGTGGAGAAGAAACTGGAAAGGGTCTAGGAAAATATTGCAAAATCCTGGCCAGTGATTCGAAGGACAACATTGCAACTACCTAAATCCAGTGCAACAGGAGAGTCGATGCAGTAGATCGAGCTACTACAAGGAGCATTGTCAAAGTTGGCCATTCATACTGAGAACCTTGAAGCACAATTGTGGGAGAGTCATATGGAATCATAAAAAAAATCCTAGAATCTTCAAGAGCAAATGAAAAGAGTTGTTCTCGAAGGAAATAATGCAAGAGAAACCCTGAACAAGAAAATTGTAGAATGCACAAAGATTTTCTAGGAATTTAGTGACTAGATGGAGATAATTTCACAACGCAACTAGACCCTGAAGAATTTTTGCACGAAGATCCATTCGCTTAATGAGGAATTTTCCATCGCCATGGATCCACTGGAGCAACAGGAAAATTTCAATCAGATTGAACAAGATGACAATGATCTGAATGCTCTATTTGAAGCATATTCGGTAGCTAAGAAAGAGATATGGGAGTTTTGATTGGTTGTTCAAACAACATACATGCATATGCATCAGGTAGATGCTACATATGACTCATAATGGAACTTCTTGGTCACATCCAAGCCTAAGGGATGCATTACATATGCGATTCAATAATTTGTTACTGAAGCTTCACTTCTTGCTGGGAAGTGGCAGGACAAGGTCGTGAATTTCCAAGGGGTAAAGACGAGAGCCCTAGAATCAGTCCTAGAGTTGGGCCCTTTGTTTGAAGAGATGGAAAAATAAAGAACTCAAGCAGAAGCTGGGAGTAAAGAAGAGACAAAAGACAAAGGAAAGCAACATGCCAAACTAGAGATCATAGAAGAACCAATGACTTGACTCGAGGATGAGTCAAGGATTATGTTTGGAGCCTATTGGGCCCTTTGTTTTGTTGTTAGAAGTTGCGCAAGGGATGGTGCAGTTCCAATTTTGGTCAAACAAAAGTTGCGCAAGTCATAGATAAGTGGGACAACTGAACAAGGAAAGAAACCAAAAATGGTTGGAAGGAAAGACAACACAACACAATCATGGAAAAATAAGTTACAACATAACAAGAACAAGAAAGCATGTGAAGTATCAAACCCATAAATCCCAGTTAGCTTATATATAGGAGATGAATACGGTTGTAAAGGGTTGGAGTTTAGTTGGATTATTGTTTGTTGATTTTGGGTAGGCGTTAGCTATGCTTCTAGAGTCTGTTTCGGAAACCAGACTAAGTCTGTAAAGAGTCATGTCCAGTTTCCTTGGTAGAAGAGAAAGGGTTTTGGGTTAACCTTGTGTCTCATTAATAGAATTTGTTGTTAAGATGTGGCATGACCAATTTGTGTATGTATCTTAGAAGATCATTATTTAATTGATAAGAACCTTATGAAGTTAATACAATGAGAGATTCAAATATTGAAATTATTGTGTATGTTTAGATTTAGATTGCCTTAATGTTGTTTCATATTTATTTATGTCAGATCTTATTAGTGGGATATAGTTTCTTTATGGCTGCAATCTGCCTTTGTTTTATTTAATCTGATCTAGGAATGTTTACATAGTTCCGAGTTTAATCTATCTTGCTCAATAATACATAGATCATAAGACTGTATGTATTTTTCTAAGCATTCTTCTTACCCTTCCCTATTTTATTTGTCTTGGTTGCGCTTCGGGTGAGACTTCTTCCCTTCAAGGCAGATGAAAATGCCATCGTTCTAGATTACCTAGGTACCTTTTTTTGGTAACCTGATAAGGACCATGGTATGATCAATTTCATGCCAACAGTAGGTAAAAAACATATTATCCCATAGTGCAATTGGGTTCAAAACCCCCAAAGAAATGTTCTCCGGAAAGAATCCAAAAGTAAGCAATATGGAGTTATTTGGCTATCCAGTTTTTGTACACATTCCAAAAGAGAAGAGATCCAATATGGACCCTTCAGGAAAGAAGGGAATATTTTTTGGATACTATGAGGTCTCTAAGGACTTCAAAAATTACATACCAGGTTACCATAATATTGAGATCAACAGAGATGTAACCTTTGATGAAGATGAATCACTCAAGAAATCAAGAAGATTCCATATTGAAGAAGATATTGTATCTCCCAGAGTTGCAAAACCATTAAGGGAAGTTACAAATACCCCTGATGATGAGATTCATGAATATCATGAAATGATATAATCTCAAGAACCTCCCTATATGGAAATCTCTCACAAGAGAAAGCCAGCTTGCGCAAGGGAACTCATTCAAGATGGAGAGAAGTATGGTGCCCCAGAAGGAACCATGATACAAGTCAATAAACCTAATTTGTTCTCTAGTTATATGGATTTGATGTGTGATCTCATAGAGAAGGAGCCTACTTTCTTTGAAGAAGCCATTCAGAAGAAAGAATGGGCATATTCCATGATAGAAGAATACCAATCAATTATAAAGAATGATGTATGGGAAATAGTTCCCAGACCGAAGAGAAAATATGTGGTATCTTCCAAATGGTTATACAAGATAAAACATGTAGCTGATGGAAGTATTGAAAAATATAAAGAAAGGTTTGTAGCTCGTGGCTTTTCGCAAAAGGAAGGCATTGACTATGAAGAGACATTTTCTCCTATATCTAGATACACATCTTTCAGAACCATCATAGCTCTTGCAGCTAAGATGAAGTGGAAGTTACACCAGATGGATATGAAAACAACCTTCTTAAATGGTGTCATTGAAGAAGAAGTGTATATAGAAAAACCTCAAGGGTTTGAAGTTGAATATAGAAATACTCATGTATGCAGGTTGAAGAAGGCTCTGTATGGATTGAAGCAAGCTCCTAGAGCTTGGTATGGAAGGATTGAAAGTTTCTTGATGAGCTTGGGATTTACCAAGAGTAAAGATGATTCTAACCCTTACTTCAAGGTTATGAACGATGAAATAGTTATATTGTTGTTGTATGTGGATGAATTATTCTTAACTAGAGAAGAAATATCATCACTGATTGTAAGAAGAATCTCGTTGTAGAATTTGAGATGAAATACCTAGGCCTAATACATTATTTCTTAGGTCTTGAGTTCTAGAAGAGATTAGAGAAGATCTTCCTTAACCAAGGGAAGAATGTAGTTGAAATACTGAAGAGGTTTTATATGTTGGAGTGTAAATCCATGAACACACCCATGGAAACAAATTTGAAGCTCCTGATTGATACTTCATTAGAAGTGGTTGATGCTACATTGTACAGACAAATCATTGGATCGTTTATGTATCTAACGAATACCAGGCCAGATATAATTTTTGCTGTGATTACCTTGATTCAGTGTCTGGTTGACCCCAGACATGTTCACCTTGATACTAAAAAACATGTGATGAGATACCTTAAATGTATGTTGGACTTTGGTCTCTTTTATAATGGATATAATGACTTCATACTAATTGGTTATACTGATTCAAATTGGGATGGAAGTGTTTATGACAGAAAGAGCACTTCAGGATGTTGTTTCAGTCTAGGGTCAGCCATGAATTCATGTAAGAGTAGGAAGCAATCCAGGATTGTTCTCATCACAACAAAAGCGGAATACATTTCTGCATGTTCTTCCATTTTTGAATCCATATAGATTCAGAAGATTTTTACATGTCTATTTGATATGGAGATGGAATCAATCGTGATTCTATGTGACAAACATAGTTTCATAAAGATGACTGAGAACCCTATGTTCCATGACAAATCAAAGCACATAGAAATATGATATCACTACATTTATGATATGGTGTAGAGGGGATCTATAAAGATTCAATATGTTGGAACAAATGAGTAAGTTGTAGATGTGTTGACCAAGCCTCTATATCATGTAAAGTTTGAGCACTTTCGAGACAAGCTTGGTATAATCTAAAAGGAACTCCCTAGAAAGGGGGAGTGATGTTGATGATACTATGGTATCCCAACCAACAACAGGTAGATTAGTTATGATTTTATATCTTAGGGGACTGATCATCCCTCGAAATATGCAGAAGTTCCAATAAGGTCAGTCTGTTAGAGTACTTGTGCATGTATATGCTATATGTGGTTAGTAGTGGTAGCTCTATTATGATTTTTATAATCGTAGGGAATCTTATGATTCCTGGGAAGATTTTGAAGGTCCGGTAAGGATGATCTGTCAGAGTACCACATGGTATCTATGTTAGGATTTTATATCATAGGGAATCTTATGATTCCTGGGTAGATCCCTAGGGACTGTCAGAGTACCAAAACTGCCAACAAAATATATATTTGTTGATGCTATAGCACCCATCATACCTGCTAACTCCGTAGAAAATTCTCCATCTTTAAGCTTCTTTCCATCTATAATGACCCTATGTTTTTTAATCATCCGCTCTCCTCGTGGATGGATTTCCTATTTCAAGATTGCTCTTCTCTTTTTACTGAAAAAGTAATCTGATGGAGGGATTTCATCCCTTGAAATTGTCTCTAGACCACTGACATACAGAGCTCCTTCATGGGGGGTTTCGTAAGTTGACTGCAATGGGGTTAAGGAAGTGATAGGACTACTGAGCTCTGTTGATGTTGCTCCTCCTGTCTTTTCTAGAACATCCTTAAGAATTTCTGGAGTTGTTTCCAGCTCTTTTCCCTTCTCTGTCTCTGATTATTTTGTTTGAGAACCCTCTGTGTCTTGGGAAGGTATCTCAGAATCCTTCATCTTGCCTTTGGTATTTGTTTTGTCTTGCGTATTAGCTTCAAACCCTGGAGGGGGCCCTTTCTGTTCTGTAGGTGGGGTCGAAACTTCACCCTGCAAACACTTGGGCAGACAAGTTTGCCTATGGCTCTGAGATTATGCGAATCCGGTCTGCGAGTCAGGTGGCATGGCCTGTACTCTATTCAATACTTCTTCATAGGATTTAACATCCTTAAATACATAATCATAAATATATGTTTCATGTTCATATGCCTTTAGATTACAATGGATAAAATGCCTACTTATTACTTGGTAGGGGTCATACTTTCTATGCTCAATATCTACTAATTTCACTTCTTCTAATGATTCAGCCTCTACCTTAGAATGGCCTAAATTTAATAAAGAAAATTTCCCGATATGAACATGGAAAGATGGCCATGACTTCTTCTGAGATGCTTTTAATTCTAATCCAACCCTTTAATATCTGATGGGCTACCTCCCTACACACCAATCCATCTGGTAGGAATTTAGGGAGTGCAGGAGGGGGAATGGAACAACCGTAAACCCTAATGTAGGAAACATTCTCCTCGATAAACTAGTCGGCAATTGCTTTAAGATTTTCTGTGATTGCATCAGAAATGCGAGGCGGTTCGCATCCAAAAAATATTCTATGCATCAGAATTATAATAAAATGACAAACCTCATAAAATGCATCCTTAGCATTTTCTTCCCAAAGGACTGAGTGATATTTATGAATGGGTTTTGGACAGGAAATGTTCCAACTCCAATTCATTAATGGAAAATGAGTCACATAACATATTGCATCCATAATGTATGCATACATATAAAAGGTTGTTGGTTGTCCCTTTGATTTTGCTACTTTGTAGTTTAAGATTTCTTGTGTTAGGTTATCTGACAAAATCTTATGCTAGTTAAAACCATTTTCTTCTGAAGCTTCTTCTAAAAAGGGCACCCAATCTGCATGAAAATGGCAAGGGTCTTTTCTCCCGAAAATTCTACATAACATAATGGCTACATATACCATGTATTCATTCAAGGATGCTGTAGCATAAATACCATGAGAATCAGCTCTAAACTTTGTTGGACACCTCACACATTCTCTAATCATATCTGGATATGTCAAGTCTGCCTCAATACATTCTTTTCTCTGAAACTCTGCTAAAAATTCAACATTAAAAGTATGTTTAGGATTTGGCGAGAGTTTATACATTACTTGTATGTGTTCTGGCTTGAATGAGTTGACTATAGCTCCTTGGTCGTTTAAGATGCTCCTCGTTGGGATATCGACCTTTTCTAGGGCCTAGTTGATCATATCAGTGTATGCCATGAGCCACGGGCGCGCAACGATCTTATGAAGCTCTGACTCAGCTATGTCCCGACAATGATTTTCAGAATCAAGATGAGCATTCTCAAGCTCGTATTCCAACAATTCATAGATTTGAGTCCAAGATTTAATGGAGTCTATAGCGTGTGGAGTGGTGTCGGAGATGATATCTCCTTCCTGTGCGTCTTCATTCTTCTTCGGTGCCTTTTTCGATGCCATGAGTTTGAGTTTAATTGAAAACCTTTCACAGAAAATGGATAAACGAGGTCAGCTAAAAATGAAAACACAGACATTTGGATGTTCATTTTGAATACATTAAAAAGTGACAAGATTGACACAGCTGTCGCGAATTTAAGGCTTTTAATGCGGAAGATATATTTCCGAGATGCGCATTTAATGTTCGTATTTAGGCACCTTCGGGTTTTTAAAGTAAATGAGACACTTACTTAATCGGAAAACGAAACATGAATGAACACTTAAAAAGAATGATTATCATTAATCTTTTTTTGGAAAAAAGGTTAATTAGTGTTAATCATAGATTAAAGATGAAAACTTTGCTTTTCGGGATTTCAGAAATCATAATGTTGAGAGGTATGTCGTTGATGAAATCCGATTTCCGAAATTGCGAAATTGCGAAATCGCGATGATTTAATTAAGACTTAAAACATTTTTAGTAAATTAATTTATTGAGATTAAACATTTTCGGGATTTCAGGGATTATGATGTCGAGAAGTGTGTTATCAATGAAATTCGATCTTCGAAATCATGAAATTGCGACGGTTTTATTTTAAAAAACAAGACTTAACTCATATTAATTAACTAACTAATCACGATTAAGGCCAAAATAGAAACAGTTTGATTTAACGTGAACTGTGGATCGGGGTTTCGGGAAACATGATGACAGAAGATGTGATCTCACTGAACCGCGAATCCCGAAATCATGACATGATTATCTTAACCCTTAACCTTTCTTATAAGAGAATTAATTAATCTGTGTTTTAATTAAGACTTCAACATTTCAGGAAATCCGGGATCGGGATTTCGCGATTCGATTTGCATTGAAAAAATTTGTTTGTAGAAAACCTCGAATCCCGAAAATTCTTTAAGCTTAATTTTAAAACCGTTAGTTTTAAAATTTAACACGATTTAAATAATTTCAAATAAAAAGTGTCGGCAGTCTTATAATTTTTGTAAGCCTTTTTTCCTTTTATTATCCGAATAGTTAAAAACTTTAAGAAAAAGGGATCGTGTGCTTAGGATTGATAACGAAACTCATGTTTTGTGAAAAGTTGAAACCTGAAAAAGACAAATTTAGGCCTTAGGGGTAAAAATTTAAGAACTGTTTCAAGATAGGCTCCAACTGGGGACCTCGTCTTCTTGTGGGAAAAGGAGAAAATGTAGACTTAGTGCCTTCATTGGGTTAATGGTGTCAAGGGTTTATCACTGATGAAACTGCTAAGGGAGAGGAAAAAGAGGAAAAAGAGATTTCATTTCAACTTCTGAAAATCTTTTCAAAATTTCTTGTTTGTTTTAAACTCAGTTGTAGTCTTCTTAATAATATTCTCCTTCTCGTCTGAAATTAAGTTAGTATTAATATGATTAAAACAATCTTAGTAAACTCTATAGATTTGTGAATTTCAGCTTGCATCAATCGAAACAAAACTTTTTTTTTTTTTTTTTAAAGGGGAGCTCTATCTAGACTTGGGATGAAGATCCGGTTTTGAAAAAACTGGTAACTAGAATAGAGTGGTAGATAAGTATGACAACCTTACAGATACCTCAGATATTGCTTCACTACCAGTGGGCCTGTTCAATACCCCGTTGAAGTTATCTGTCCCTTTTTTACTGAATTTCCTTTCACCGCTTCGAGTGCTAATTTTATATTTATACTCAGATATTGCTTCACTACCAGCGGGCCTGTTTAGTACCCCGATGAAGTTATATTTTTCTTTTATATTAGACGAGGGCAATCATTTAGATGAATTTTCCATACACCAGTGTTATATACATTTTTTTCTATTTTTTTTTTCAGTTTTTTCTTCTATACAATTTTCATCTATATCTACTTCAAAATCGTCATCAATAGATAATATACAATTTCCTAAGTATTGGTCAAAAATATAAAATGGATGATTGTTTGGGTTGTGTGGATCACCTACCATAAATTCCAACCTAGTCTCTCTGTAAAGACGCATGTATTGTCCTCCGAAAACTGGAATTGTAGCATATGTCATATCCAGTTGGAGAGATCCTCCAAGCTTGGCACCCCATGACCTAGATAATAGCATACCATACTTTGGAGGGATGTCAGTGACAAATACATCCATAATAATACTTTTAGTAGGTATTTGAGCCAAACCTACCATTAGGTCTTTAATCATACCTATGCATTTGACTTTCCTCGAATTGAAAGAATATAAGTCACCATAGGGCCTTGTGATTTCAAGACCAAGTTTTTCCATAATTTCCTTTGGCATCACATTGTGGGAAGCTCCGGAATCCAACATAAAATTATGGAGAAGGTGGTCAAATAGGGTTAACGTAATATAAAAGGGGGGCACAGTGTCTCTCACACCTTCGAAGTGTGGACCAAAGACTATGTTTGGTTTGTCATCTTCTAAGTTGACGACGTCGACCTAGCTTTCGTCTTCGGAAAAGTTAATCATCTTGGTGATTTGTTTTCTGTATATGGGATTTTTAGCTAATTCAACAAGGGGAATAGGAATTTTGATTTTATTTATTTCATTTTCCAAATTAAAATTTCCTAGGGCCTTGTCATTTTCTATGTTCGGGGCCTCCATTCTTTTCTTTTCAGCTTTTCGTTGTGATGTGGACTTATTTTCATTTATAGGAGCTTGTGTCTTCACAGGGAGTGTTTCTACTGATTCTGGATGGATAGGTTGTGTATCAACTATTTTATTTTTCGTAGGCTGTTTATCAACAACTTTTGGAGTTGCCTCATCGGTTTCGCTTCTTGGCAAAATCTTTTTTGTCGAAACATTTGGGAGAATTTTTTTCCTTTGTCTTAAATTATATTTTCCCTGTAGTTCAGCTATGATATCATCTGCGATATCTTGATATGTGAAATCTTCAGACATATTATTGCTAACATTGTCTTCCGATGTAATTTCTTTATTTAAAGATCTTTCGTAATCCTGTCTTGATAAATAAGGTGATTTATTATCGTCACCAAGATTATTAATATCTTCATCAATTTCTTCAAAATCTCCTAGATCTTCCTCTCCAATAAAGTTTTCACTTTTGAAGGGTGTTGGAATTTTTTTATCTTCATTTTTAATTATTTTCTGTGATCCCTGAGGATCAGGATTTCTTGTAAAATCTTTCTTGGGGAAATTATCTCTTTTCGATTTCTCTAGTTCCATTTTGGAGATCTTGTTTGAAAGTTCTCTAATAACCCTAGCCATCTCTTCTATTCTATCTCCCGAGGATTTCCCTGATCCTGAAGGTCCACCTTGTTCTTTGAATTTCCTATTTTCTTTGTTTCCAGTTTCAGTCTTTGCTTTTAATTTCCCTGATGCCATCATGTTTGATTCAATATCAAGCGCATCATCCTACATTTTCATGATATCTGTTGATCTCCTTTCTCTCAATAATAGGGCGAAGTCGGGATCAAAAGCGCCAGAAAAAGTCACTTTTGCTTCGGGTTGTGAAGGTTTAACCTCAACTGGGATTTTATTATACAACTTGTTGAACCTTTGTGTGAATTCTAGAACCGATTCAGAGTTTTTCTTTCTAAGGGCTCCATATTCGGTCAAGTAGTAGAGGTGGTCCTTCCTCTCTCCCCATTATCTAATAAAAGCACTTTCAAGTTCTTCATAAGATCTTAAAGATCCAACTGCTAAGGATTGGAACCAGGTCCTCACTTGTCCTTCGAAAGTTTGAACGAGGAGTCTAGAATAGACATCTTCGTGTTCTATTTCGAGGATTTCAGCAAATTGGTTGAAATTTTTTATATGTTCTTGGGCAGTCATATCCCCTTCCCCTATAAATTTCGGAAGACTTTTCATATAATTCTCGGGGAGATCATGAAGAGGAACGAGAAGAACAAGGGGAGCATATCTCGTAGCTACTTTAGCGAAGATTCTGGGAAGTGGTACTTGACCACCTGCTGGTCCTTCGGGGGCACCACCTCCAGCTCCAGCACCTCCTTGTGCAACCATGGTTAGATTTGAGGTTGAAGCTCAGAATGTGTGAGGAGAAGATTCTTGGAAATCTGGGGAGGAAACCTTAGGAAATGAGAACGTATCGTATGAGAGGGGAAGTGAAAGAGATCTTTCAAGAGTTTCTAAAATGTTTAACTGCATAAAGTCAGGTTGACATATAGTATATGTGGGTAAAAAGACTTGTTTAAGTGATTTTCATGATTTTAAAATCTTTTGCCGGATCGGAGACTGGCGAGGTCTATTTGTTGTCTGGGTTTTTTCTAGTGTTCTTTCGACTAATAGCCAGTTTAGTTATCATGGAGTTGCCAAGTGAAAAATATTAGTAGCCTTAGAAGGTTTTCTATCCTTTTTCACTATCAAAAACAAAAAATGTCAATGTCATTGTTCCCAGGGAAAAGATTCATTTCTTCGTTCCCCGACAACGACGCCAAAAAGATGTTTTTCTTGAGTTTATACTTTAAGGCTGTAAAGTATACAGTTGAGGCATCCATAAATGTTTAAAGGAATAACTTGAGGATACGAATTGAAAAATAAGGGTGAAGCATAATTAGTTTCTCAACTGTCTCTATCTAGCTTCCTGTTGTTCTTGGATGCTAATATCTCTCTCAATAGCAGCCCATGAACGTTCTAATTCGACTCGGTTAGTTGTTGTTTGTAAGATGGTATTAAATAGGTTCAAAGCAATACTGATTTGATCTTGAAGGCCAAGTTCAATGTTGGGTTGTCTGCTACTTGGAACAATCATGGATGATAAGATTTTATTTAATCGTGAAAGAATTTAATCAAATGTTACTTCAAACTTTTAAGAGATGAGAATAAGAAAAAACAATTTGAAATTCAAAACACTAACATAAATACATTCGAGGTCGTTTCCTAGATTTGCAACAATTTTAGAATTATAAAATAACAAAGAAGTATTACAGAAAAATATGAGGCTTTGATCAAGAAAGAATCTCATATTTGTGATAGGTAATAAAGAAGGAAAACGAGGTTTCTAATGAAAAGATAAGTATTAAGGTTCAAATGATTAATAGGTCTTAAAATCACTGATAACAATTTCAGAGGAAAAGTTGTAAATAATTTGATATCCAAATAAATCTGAAGTATATACGAGATGTTTGCAGGTAACTTCAAATTGATTTATTCATTAGAAAAACATTGAACGAAAAAACAATAAAGTATAGTAAACAGGGTTGAAGAACACATAGCTACAAATTGGCAAGATTCAGAATCTCGTCTGTGATGTATATTATGATGGATTGGAAAACTGTTATTACAATTGTCTCTCTCCAAAAATCAAAATCCTTTTCTTAGTCTTTAGAAAATATATTTATACATATTCATCCAAAAAATTTCTTGCTGGTGACTAACCAACTTCCTAATATTACGGTTACATATATGAATAATGTCAACTGTTTACATTTCCCTTTCTAATTTCTAATGATAAAAACATTCTAAAACAAAATGTTTTTACGCTTGTGTTGATGAACTTCCTTTCTTCGCCTCGAGACACTGAACACATTTTCCCAAAAATTTCACAAAAGTTCTGGGAGCATCTGGTATCTCATTTGCTTCAAACATAAAAAATATTTTTTGTAATTCAGGAAAACGATTTTCTATCATCTTCTCTATGAACTTAATAGTTTGCAACTTTAAGTTTAGTGTGACCATCATTTGTTGATTTCTGTGATATTTATTAATTTAATTTTTGAAATCTCTATCTTCATTTCCTCCAACTCTTCTTTGAACCTTAGCTAATGCTTGGCAATATTAATCTCACCTAATAATCCGGGACATTCATCTGTTCCGATATTCAATGAAGTTCTTTCTAAGAGATCAAAAATTCCTTGGCAATAATCATTGATGTCTCTGGTTAATCTTTTATATTCGGCCATGCCTGCTTCCCATACTTTAAGTATTATGTCCCCTTTGACCTGTTCAGAAATGGATAATTTTTGAATCCTTCTGACTTATTCTTTTGTTGAGAGGGCTACTACCTTTTGGAAAGCTGTTCTAGCTGCTTTCACTTCCCTTTCCTTCTAGAAAACATTCTCCAATGATTTATTTGTCTCTTGAAAATAATTCTGGACTACTTCCAGATTCAAAAACACTTTCTGTTGTTCTTCCTCTATTTTCAAATATATCCCGAATGCTTGTTTCCTGAAAATTTCAAGTTCTACTACTTGGTTAGTAATAGAACTAATTTTATCTTGTAACTGTTTATTCTCTTCTCCCAGCTTTTGGATCTGTGCCTGAGTGACCTGTATTATTTGTTTTGCCTCCTCTAAGACTTTTTTCATTTTCTAAATTTCTTGCATATCTTTTAGCCTAGCTTGTTCTAGACCCTTTTGTATTCCCCAATTGATATTTTTCTCAGTTTCTTTTAATTTGTCCTGTAACTGAATTATTGTTTGGTATTTTTGTTCGAGCATGCTTGTTAAACTACCAACAGAATATATATATGCTGATGCTATAGCACCCATCATACCTGCTAACTCCATAGAAAATTCTCCATCTTTAAGCTTCTTTCCATCTATAATGACCCTATGTTTTTTAATCATCCCCTCTCCTCATCGATGGATTTCCTCTTTCAAGATTGCTCTTCTCTTTTGATTGAAAAGTAATCTGATGGAGGGATTTCATCCCTTGAAATTGTCTCTAGATCACTGACATACATAGCTCCTTCATGGGGGGTTCCATAAGTTGACTTCAATGGGGTTAAGGAAGTGATAGGACTACCGAGCTCTGTTGATGTTGTTCCTCCTGTCTTTTCTGGAACATCCTTAAGAATTTCTGGAGTTGTTTCCAGCTCTTTTCCCTTCTCTGTCTTTGATTCTTTTGTTTGAGAACCCTCTATGTCTTGGGAAGGTATCTCAAAATCCTTCATCTTGCCTTTGGTATTTGTTTTTTCCTATGTATTAGCTTCAAACCCTCGAGGGGGCCCTTCCTGTTCTATAGGTGGGGTTGAAACTTCACCCTCCAAACTCTTGGGTAGGCAAATTTGCCTATGGCTCTGAAATGATGCAAATCTGGTATGTGAGTCAGGTGGCATGGCCTGTACTCTGTTCAATACTTCTTCATAGGATTTAACATCCTTAAATACATCATCATAAATAGATGTTTCATGTTCATACGCCTTTAGATTACAATGTATAAAATGCTTACTTATTACTTGGTAGGGGTCATACTTTCTGTGCTCAATATCTAATAATTTCACTTCTTCTAATGATTCAGCCTCTACCTTAGAATGGCCTAAATTTAATAAAGAAAATTTCCCAATATGAACAGGGAAAGATGGCCATGACTTCTTCTGAGCTGCTTTTAATTCTAATCCAACACCGCCCTTTACTATCTGATGGGCTACCTCCTTGCACACCAATCTGTCCAGTAGGAATTTAGGGAGTGCATGAGGGGGAATGGAACAACCGTAAACCCTAATGTAGGAAAAATTCTCCTCAATAAACCATTCGACAATTGCTTTAAGATTTTTTGTGATTGCATCAGAAATGCGAGGTGGTTTGCATCCAAAAAATATTCTATGCATCAGAATTATAATAAAATGACAAACCTCATAAAATGCATCCTTAGAATTTTCTTCCCAAAGGGACGAGTGATATTTATGAATGGGTTTTGGACAGGAAATGTTCCAACTCCAATACATTAATGGAAAAGGAGTCACATAACAGATTGCATCCATAATGTATGTAGACATATAAAAGGTTGTTGGTTGTCCCTTTGATTTTGTTGCTTTGTAGTTTAAGATTTCTTGTGTTAGGTTATCTGACAAAATCTTATTCCAGTTAAAACCATTTCCTTCTGAAGCTTCTTCTAAAAAGGGCACCCAATCTGCATGAAAATGGCAAGGATCATTTCTCCCGAAAAATCTACATAACATAATGGCTACATATACCATGTATTCATTCATGGATGCTGAAGCATAAATCCCATGAGAATCAACTCTAAACTTTGCTGGTCACCTCACCCATTCTCTAATCAGATCTGGATATGTCCGGTCTGCCTCAATACATTCTTTTCTCTGAAACTCTGCTAAAAATTCAGCATTAAAAGTATGTTTAGGATTTGGCAAGAGTTTATACATTACCTGTATGTGTTCTGGAATGAATGAGACAACAATAGATCCTTGGTCGTTTAAGATTCTCCTCGTTGGAATATTGACCTTTTCCAGGGCCCAAATGATCATATCAGTGTATGCCACGAGCCGCGGGCGCGCAACGATCTTATGAAGCTCTGACTCAGCTATGTCCCGGCAATGATTTTCAGAATTAGGATGAGCATTCTCAAGCTCGTATTCCAACAATTCAAAGATTTGATTCCAAGATTTAATGGAGTCTATAGTGTGTGGAGTGGTGTCGAAGATGATATCTCCTTCCTGTGCGTCTTCAATCTTCTTTGGTTCCTTTTTCGGTGCCATGACTTTGAGTTTAATTGAAAACCTGTCACAGAAAATGGATAAACAAGCTTAGCTAAAAATGAAAACACAAACATATGGATGTTCATTTTGAATACATTAAAAAGTGACAAGATTGACATAGTTGTCGCGAATTTAAGGCCTTTAATGCAGAAGGTATATTTCCGAGATACACATTTAATGCCTGTATTTAGGTGCCTTCGGGTTTTTAAAGTAAACGAGACACTTACTTAATCGGAAAGAGAAACATGAATGAACACTTAAAAAGAATGATTATCATTAATCCTATTTTGGAAAAAAGGTTAATTAGTGTTAATCATTGATTAAAGATGAAAACATTGCTTTTCGGGATTTCAGAGGTCATGATGTTGAGAGGTATGTCGTCGATGAAATCCGATTTCCGAAATTGCGAAATCGCGATGATTTAATTAAGAATTAAAACGTTTTTAGTAAATTAATTAATTGAGATTAAACATTTTCGGGATTTCGGGGATCATGATGTCGAGAAGTGTGTTATCAATGAAATCTGATCTCCGAAATGGCGAAATCGCGACGGTTTTATTTTTAAAAACATGACTTAACTCATCTTAATTAACTAACTAATCACGATTAAGGCCAAAACATAAATAGTTTGATTTAACGTGAACTGTGGATCGGGGTTTCGTGATTCAGGATTTAGGGAAACATGATGACAGGAGATGTGATCTCATTGAACCGCGAATCCCAAAATCGCGACATGATTATCTTAACCCTTAACCTTTCTTATAAGATAGTTAATTAATTCATGTTTTAATTAAGACTTCAACGTTTCAGGAAATCGGGGATCGGGATTTCGCAATTCGATTTGCATCAAAAAAATTTGTTTGTAGAAAACCCCGAATCCCGAAAATTCTTTAAGCTTAATTTTAAAACCGTTAGTTTTAAAATTTAACGCTATTTAAATAATTTCAAATAAAAAGCGTCGGGAGTCTTATAATTTTTGTAAGCCTTTTTGCATTTTATTATCTGAATAATTAAAAACTTTAAGAAAAAGGTATAGTGTGCTTAGGATTGATAATGAAACTCGTGTTTTGTGAAAAGCTGAAACCCGAAAAAGAAAAATTTAGGCCTTAGGGATAAAGATTTAAGAACTATTTCAACACCCTCCTTGAATGCACTTTGATGTGTTGTCTAGTTGGCATGTCACTAAGGTAGAGAGATGATCTTGCATCAATTAACCACCACATGGCTCACATCATGAGGACAATAATGTTAGTGTGCCTGGAAAACCAACACGGGTTAATGGCCACTCCAGCAAGCTAGAACAGGTTTACTAGGCCTAGGATGGTTGTCAAATCGTCTCTAATGGAGAGGGGGTGTTAAGGTCCTAACCCGCACATAGGTAGATTAATGTATTCGGATGTAATAAAGGTCAATATTAATAAGACCTTTCAATAAAATAGAATAAGGCGGATGTAAGAAGACCTAATAGAAGCTTCCGCTTCTAGA
>ML781785.1:550092-562410 GCA_009831015.1 Picea engelmannii | reverse complement strand
TCAATCCTCAAGACCCTTATTTTGGAGATGGAAGTTGCATGCTGGAAGAGGAAATCCCCCTGAGTTGAAAGGTGGAGGAAAAAACAACGGTCTTTGTAGAGGAAAACATAGTGTTCACCAATGAGGAAAACACAGTGGTCGCCAGTGAGGAAAAGGAGGAGGATCAACCCCAACAATTTTCAAATCGCCTCACGGAGGAACACCTCCAACTTATCTTTGAAATTCATGAAAAAAAATATGATCAGATGCACTCTCAATGTATCCTCAACCAAATAATGGACATTTTGTTTGACGCACTAGAAGACACTCCTATGTGGACTCGATGCCCAACATACGACCAACGGTTCAGCCTTGTTTACAACATCCATGGAAAACCAAGCTCATCAATGGAGTAAAGTCTCCAGGTTACTGTTCTTTGTTTAATCTAGTTGCAGGCTTAAATTTTTATTTTACTCCATTAGTAGAATAGATGTACATAAAGGTCACCCGTACACTATGCATACAATTTTGTTCATAGATGGTCCTAGAGGTCACTCAAATAATGTCCATATAGTTTTGTTCATGCATATAGGACGTATAATTTTGTTAAGTCAGTTTTGTTCAAACAGTTTCAGTTCATATGATGATGTGTCAAACATGGAGAATCTAAGGGCCACCTGTTCCGGTTTCCCTTCTGTGGCAGAGCAGGTGGCTCACACTTGGAAATGTATGTCTTACAAATATTATTAATACAAGGATCCTCTTTTATTTACAAAAAAAAAATAAAATTTTTAGCAAGTTATGGATTATTAAGTCTAAGAATAAATATTGGCTATTAAGGTTGTGAAATATGTGGAAGATAATGCTAGCGATAAATAAATCATTTTTATGGTCAGTAATCATGAGAGGTTTAATTTAGATAGGACACTTAATCACCTATTTCATAATGATCCTTGTTGTCAATGTGACATGTTAAAATTCTTAACATTTTATGGTTTTGTCCTCTTTTCAACCCTACCTAAGGATGGGTTGATTGATTCTACACTCAACTTCTCCCTACTACCATTTCTTAAAGAATGTCACCCTTCCTTTAGCAAATAAATTCCCTTAGGTTGTATATTTTTAGGATTCCAGGAACGTTGCTCATTTGAATCCTTTTTTATTGTGCAGGGGAAAGAATAATATTTTATTTAGTAAGAAGGAGACTCATTTAAATTTGTCATGGTTTAAATACTCTCTAATCTATGTAATATTTTCTTTGCAAATCAATATGCATGTACATAACATATAGATGGAATTTGACTAGTTATAGAAATTTCTTGACTTTTGGGGAGGTGCCCCTTGTGATATGAACATGAATCTACAAAGTGTATTCATAGCTCAATTGAATCTAATTCTAATAAGTATCAAAGAGTGGAGGGTAGGCCTTTCATGATACTAATAGATATTCAATAAAATATAGGTTTGATTTGAGGTGTAAATAGCCGTTCCTTCCCCAATGCAATAGAATATTAAATCCTTAACTTCTAGACCACATTAACCACATGAACCCAATCATGAACACAATCAACTTAGTAAGCTTTATAATTTTTTTGTTTTACAAGTGTCCAAGTTATTTATGAGAAATTAATTATAATTTTGGTGTGTTTATAGAATTTTCAACTTCAGATTCCGAGAAACCATCTCCACTTGGGGTCTATAGATGACCCCATTCCGAGGTATAATTTCTTAAATTAAATATTGTTTTAATGTGAAATTTATTATCTTATTTAGATTATTTTCACGTTTTTGTACAAATCAAATTATTATAAATGTGTATTTCAGAACCATAATTCTTTGTCTATTCACCACTAACACATTTCCCCATCCACCCTACACCTCCACCATACATACCACATTACAAGGTAGGTCCAATTGTTGGCCACCCTAACACAACAATTGGGATTCCATTTCCACCCCCACAAGGTACTTCACCCAATTATACATCCCATGGGGCTTTATCTATGGCCACCCCCCCACCTATTCCATTCCTCCAAATCCCACCACTCATTTTACTAGCACTAGTCCACCCTCGACCTAATGTAGCCCCCTGTGTTGAATTCACTATGGTTGTATTTTTCCACCACACACCTATTTTCCTTGTTGCAACCCTAATTCCTCCATACACTATAGCTACACTTGTCAACTTTACACCTTTTGTTACCTTGGAGTAGCATGTCTAGTCGAGTGCTTTGTTTTCTAGATAATTTCCATTATTGCCTAAGTTATTCACAACGATATCACCCATTGATCAAATTTCTATCCAGCACAAATTGAATTGATTTTAGGAATTTGACAAGTCTAGTATATACCCTATTAATTCCTAATAGGGCATCTAGTCTACTAGTGCACTTAACTGCACTTAACTGTCAACCCATGTCTTGTAAGATTGTGAGGTGTCATGAAAAATATATGTAAGTATGAGGGGTTAATGAGCTAGTTGGATATTTTATTCATGTTTTTAACAACTATCTAAAAGCCCAATTCTATTTCACTGAAAGAAAAGAAACTGTGCAACTACTTTTTTATATTCACAGGTTCTATAACATGAGACATGTAATAATGAACCATTAAATGATAAACAATGAAATCAATGCTCACTGAAACACACATTCTTTAAGTTATAAACATAACTCATGAAATAAATTTAACTTTACAAACATTTAAGCAATCAAATTCAAAACGTAAATATAAAGTATAAAAATATAAACAGAAAGGAGAAGCATCACCAAGTTCTTTCAGAGCCGGCCATTTATTTATGGAGAAAGGTACTGGGGAAGATTTATAGTTCCAAGTCTACTTCAGTGATAAAATTATCATAAAAAAATGATAAAATGTGCTTTTGTCAAGAAAATGTAAGATCTACAACAAACTATGTCTTTGTCTCTGTTTCTACAATTCTAATTTTATCATCCCCATAATGTGCCTTTCTCCCTCTATCTAAGAGGCAAGTGTAATTTTTTGGTTTAGCTAACTAACCAAACTATTGAATGGAAATAATGTGTCACTAACTTGAAGATTCTTGTATTCTTCAAGAAACTACTAACATATATCATAGCCATTTAAACTAAATAGAGCATCTTATTCGATTACACAGTTACAATAGTAACAAGGATTGTTGCAAAGAATCTTAGTCCCTGTATATTAAGGGACAACTGCAATGAGCCTTTTATGACTGGTTATATATTAGGGACAACTGCAATGAGCCTTTTATGACTGGTTATATATTAAGGGACAACTGCAATGAGCCTTTTATGACTGGTTATATATTAAGGGACAACTGTAATGAGCCTTTTATGACTGGTTATATATTAAGGGACAACTGTAATGAGCCTTTTAATCATAATGCTGATATGTGAAAGAGGATGCATTTATGGTACAAAGTCAAGATCCGAATCAGGTCACGCGATGAAGCCCGACACTGTGGCGTGTAATTGTCTGCCAAAAAAATCAATCTCCATCGTCTCACAACTCGACAATTGACTGTTGTAAGGAAGATATAGAAGACTGGGTATATATATTGCTTCCATCGGTTTGTCCTGTCCTCAAGCGATAGTGGAAGAAAGTCATTGGTTGTATTTTTAAATGGAAATGGCGACATTTTTCAAGCATATTGGAATTTTAAGTTTATAAAAAGGTAGAGAAACATAGGCAAACATATATAACTATTGTTTATGTACATCGCGTTGATCTCTTGGATAGATATGCCATTAAAAAACATAGTACAGTTTTTCTATGAAGAAACTCTGCATCTTGGCAATGTCTACGTCTTCTTTGGCCTTGGAAGTCAGATGTAGAAGGTAGATGTTAGGTAAAAGTCTAATCATTTGAGAAAATCTGTCTTTTGTTATAATTTAGAGAAGTGTATAACAACACTGAAGTTATAATTTAGTTAAAATTATAAGAAGTGTATAAAAACACATCTGTATGAGCCTTTTATGACTGGTTATAATGTCGGACTTGCCGTTGAACTTCCAACCAACGCTAACTCCATGTCCATGTGTTTTTTTCCACTCATGTAAGTTGGAGATGTGGTGGCTTCATACGCACGGTGGCCATGCATCCTGTCAAGATCAAACTCATGTAAATTCATTCCCATGCCATCTCATCATTAGAGGGGATCGAAGCCCGGTTTCTCATTGTTAGAGGGGATCGAATCTTGGTCTCTCAGGTCTGCATAATTTTTCAGTTAAACCACTCAAGTAAACGTTGGTCATCAGTATTTATACATGCTTATCAAGTAAACGTTGGTCATCAAGATTTATATGGAGGCGAGAGTATAGAGATATTGATTGTTCACTATGAAGTATTTTGTGAATTGAGTGGGTTTCTGCGGGGTCTACTTCTAGGTTTATTGCTGCAACAATAGTAAGGATGTTTTCCTTCTGATTTATTTATTCTCAACTCTTGATTGCAGTGTCAGTTCCGTCCATTATTGATTGATATTTTAACAAGTATTTCCATGGACTCTGGAAAGCGACCGAAACAATTGTTCGAGTTGGATTCATGTGCTTTCGCTCAACCGGAGGGCTCACAAAATGAAACAGTTTGAGTAGAGAACAAATGCCAGCACACGACAATGGACATCAGTGGAGATGATTTCAAGGAATTTGTTGCTTTGTTGGATACAATTCAATATATGAAAACCAGACACATGAACCTCGATATTTATGAGGACAAAGTTATCAAAACTAAATTTCCCTGCATACCCTCGTTCGAGTGGGAAGACTTTTTGGCATCTGCAACTGAGGATACTATGTCGGCACAAAGGGATATATGTAGTCCTTCTGTGGAGGACAATTCGAGTAGTTCTGAGGATGCTACCTAGTATATTTTGTTAATCATGTAAGAACATAAGAAAATATGTTGGAAGAAGAACATATGTGGGAAGAATAACCTGCACACAATGCTGTTGTTTAAAAAATTACAAAGAAATTCAAATTTTCTCACCTACTTTTTGGTTGCGTGCAGGGAAAGAAGAAGCTTCAAGCGTTCCAAAAGGTTGGTTTCCCAGATATTTCTCATCTCATTCTTCTTCTTCTATGGCATGATTGGAAGATTCGAGTGGTTGTTTATCTGAGCTTGATATCTTCAGTTGCAGGAGAGTTAGTTTCACAAGCTCTAAAGCTATTCGGAGATGTGGTGATTGATGCAGGTCTATCTTGATTATGCCAGAGACTATCTGGATTATTCCAGAGAGAAAGGGGATCTCCATTTTTAACATAGGTAGGAGAGAGGAAGGTCATGGAAAGAGGATATTCTTGGCAAAAGAAGCAAAGGACAACAAATAACATGCAGTAACTTCTTGGCAAAAGAAGCAAAGGCCAACACAGCACATGCCGAAAAGTCAAGATGGCATTGCCACCATGTTTAGATGAATTTTAATATACATATTTTAGAATCCAAACATTTAATGTTTAGGATTAATTCTTAACTCAAAGGTAGAATTAATCCACCTTATTGTAATACATTGCAAATACATACTTCATTTCCTAACTTTAATTGCCCCTGCCTTGAAATGAGGCCAAATAAGACCTCCAAATTTATGATTGGTTAACAAATGTTGTTGGAAGTTTTCCTAACTTTAATTGCCCCTGCCTTGAAATGAGGCCAAATAAGACCTCCAAATTTATGATTGGTTAACAAATGTTGTTGGAAGTATTTGATAGGTAATCAAAAAGCATTCAATGAAATGTGAGAGTAAAACTTTGGGTTATTAATCTTGATTTGAGTGCGAATATTGAAAACCGTTTACAATAGTCCCTGCTACTTTTAGGTTAGGCGGGGACTAATAAAACTAAGAATGTAATATAACTAAAACTAAGAATGTAATATAACTAAGCAATTGAATCAGTTGTTTGATTTAGCACAATCTTAATTATTTTGGAGATTCTTCATAATCATAGTTGAAGGCATTCACAGATTCATCATCATAGTAGAAAATTGCTTAAAAAACATAGAAACTTATGTTTTTAGTCCACCGTTCCATAGAAACTAAATAACAACACACTATTTGGAAAATAGTAGTATGTGATAGGTGGCATGATTGTTTCCTAGATACATGACACTAGTTCTAATTACTGGGGTTCACAATACTGGTGTTGTTGATTAGGAGTCGCAGTAGTACAAAACATGTGTGGATCCATAGTAAGTGGTAAACCTCATAGTTTTGTAGAAAATGAGACTTCATTTCTAGGATAGGATTCACAACAAACATGGTTCCATAGTGATATATATCTCCCAGAACACACCATTCCTTTGAATTTTATAGCATACATTTGATCTGTAGCAACTGTAGTAGCAACTATAGGTTAGGCACAAAAGACACCATTTATACTAAATGTACTACATAATTTATTAAATTTTCAATAAAAAAGAGAAAGGTATACTTGAATGATACTAAGACAAAATGGATATAGTTATGGATATACAGAGGTAAAAAAGAAACAATTAAATATGAAAACAAAAGGAAAAAGGTTATATAATTGTGCCAAAACAAGGTCACATCATTCCCCCAATTAAAACTATTACATGTCCTCATGTGACCCTTGTACTCAATGTGAGTAAAAATTTGAATATGAATTTATTCAATGAGTCCCACTAAGACTATAAGTAGGATATCCTTTTTCTTTTGTTGTGTTGTACCAAATTTTTTTCTGAATTGCCTACCAAAATATGGTCTCAACTTGTGGCTTCATTTCATAGGAAAATTGATATTTTGGTGCAAGAAACCAAATCGAAGGATAATGAAACTTGATTCCAATCCATCTTGGACCACATCTTTGAATAAAAGTCTGGATAACAAAATGGTTCTCTCCTTTTGGTGTCTTCATCATAAATGTCCCACCCATTATTATAGGTCAATAGGGTATCCATCCTCATATAATTGATGTGTTTGATGCAATAGGATATCAACTTTTATCGAGTTGAGCAGGTATCGATACTTTGGAAGAGAATTTGAGGAACTCATGATATTCTCCAAGTATGAACTGAGGATTGGTTTATCCCCCTCACACCCAAAAATTACAACTGTATTCATTATGCATAATGGTGGTTTGTTGTTGATTCCATTGTAATTGATTATACATGAAAGATGTGAAAGCCCTTAATTTCACATCACCAACAAACCAATTCATATTCCATTTTTTTATTATAAAATAAGAGAATTTCATGATGATATAATTCACATAATAAATTCTTATTCTCTTCATTGAAATTGCAATAAGCTTACAAAAATGATACACCTGAGATCATGTGCTCTACTTTCGATTATAGCTTGAAGTTGGAACACAATTTTTTTCTCTTGTAATATGACAACATAAGAAGGGTATGGCCTTATACAACCAAGAATATGCTGAGGAAGAGTACCTATATGATGTTTCTCTCCCTCTAATGTTTTTTCTCTTGAATTAAGATCTATGATTTTCTTTCAATCTTATTTATATTTTTCCCACTTTATTTGATTAATGGAAATGACCTCATATGTAACATCTTGGTTCTAACCCTTATGAACTATAATGTATTATGTAAATATGACTTAGACTGGTGAGCTGATAAATTCGAAAAGGGGCCAGCGTGCCTAGGAAATGTAACACTTCATATACATTAATAAAATACACCGCCATATGGTTATTGATTTCCAAGTAATTATATAAACCCATATTTGGTTTGGGTGGGGGTTCACTTGTTCATTTGTTCTTATTCATTCATTGTTACACCTTTTCCACTCTTCATTTTTGGAAGCCTCACTCTTGCTGCATTTGTGTGCTCTTGGTTTGAGCATGGATATGAATGGCTGCATGAGGGTGGCTTGGGGTGAAGTTAGAGGATCGTTCTTCCCCTGGTTTGTCTTCTTCGCCTTGTTCCCTTGTTCTTCTTCCTCTTCACTCACTACTGCTAGTTCTTGTGCTCTTGCGATGAGAATTGAAACAAATGGTAGGAAGAGGAGAGCCATCGTTGAATGGATGTAATAATTGTTGATCATTCCAGGAGGGAATGGATTCCTGTGTGCATGATCTTGATGGAAGTTCGGATAGAACTGTCCATAGATGCAAGTACAGAGTGTCCCAGCAGGGAGATTCTTAACCAGAAGCACTGGAGCCTTGGAAGGAGATTGACAACTTGAGGGACTGCATGTCAAAGAAGGAGGTCCATTCTCTTGGGTTGTGTAGGCTGGGTAGAGGAGAGTTGGGTACTTGGATTGTTGTGAGTGCTGAAAGGGCTGTGATAGATTGAGTGTTGAGAGGCCTCTTAGTTATGAGACTGATGACAGTTCGGATTGGATTTTCCACAACTGGGAGTCCTTGGAGTTTCTAGTAGGTATATTTCCTTACCAGTAGCACTGTAGACCTGGAGAGAAATGGAACAACCTCAGGGACTGCATGGCAGAGAAAGGTGTTCATTTCTTGGGGTTGTGTAGGCTGAGGGGGAAAGAGAGATCAAAATTAGGATTTGCTGTGAGGTTGGCAAACCTGAGAGCTACTTAGCCAATTGTTGTGTGTTTAGACTTGTCTCAGGACCCGTCCTTGTGGATTCACAGCCTTGGCTCAAGGTTGACCTATTGTTGAGAGTAAATGAACAACAATGTCTATGGTTGGGAGGAATGTCCTTGGTATGCAACGAGTTGGTGAACGTTTACTTTCAAAGATAATTTCTCTGTGTGTTTTCTATGTAAGGTTTATTTCCGCTATGTATTTAATTATCTCTGAGATATGTATTTTTAATGTGCCTACCTATTGGCTATTTGTTGTGCATGGCACGTTGTTTATCACTTTTATGCTGTGGCATGGATCTTGATTAATGCATTTGGTTTTCATGCCTCTAACGTTCACGAACAATCCTTTGATTTTGAGATAAGATCAAAGAACTGATTTTTGGGACCGCAGTGTGCCTCACCTCCTGGTGGTTGGGTGTGTTGCAACCTATTTAAGTGGCATAGCCTGACCTGTGGGTGGTCGGGTATGTTACAGTTTGGTATATGAGCTTCTGGTTGAAACACTATGCCTGTATGGGCTAGATTTGTTGGTCAGAGTCTCATGGTTGAGATAAATTTATGACCTTGAAGTCATAAATCTCAGGAGGAATGGCATTGCATAGTCTCCGCAGAAGCTAGAACATCATAGATCCTTTGTAAGGGTTCGAAGGATCGTGACCATCCCTTTCGAATTTGGGAGCGATTTCCACTGTGGGATCAAGAGAGATTCAGTATCGTTGGATCCGAGGGTTGGTGAACAAGAGTCATTCGATGAAGGAGAAGCAAAGGTTAAGTCACAACCTTCAGATCTCATTGGAGAGAAATTGATGGTGGGGAGGCATTGCAGGGATCGGGAAGAAAATTAAAGTTTCTAGAATTTGTGAGCCCGCAATCACTCATGATCGTTGATATTGATAGATCAATAGATCAATGGTGGATATCAATCCCACTACAAATGAGCATCTTCACATTGCGGGGATCGGGAAGGAAATTAAAGTGCGAGCAAGTTTTGAGACCGAAATCACTCAAGATCGTTGATCTTGCTGGATCAACAGATCAACGGTGGATATCGATCCCACTACGGATGAGAATCTTCACTTTGCGAATATCAGTAAGGAAACTAAAGAGTGAAGCAAGTTGAGTCTCCGTAATCACTCGTGGCCATTGATATTTGCAGTAGTAACTCCCAAAGTCTCGAAGTCCGGAGTTAATACGGACTGTCCGATAAGGGAGACACATGTTGGCAGATTAGAAAGTTTGGGAATTCAAAGTTTGGGAGAATTGGAGCGTGCTAGTGTGGAAACTCCTAAATCCTGAAGTCTCTAAGCCTGAAGAACCGAAGTGGTGGGGAATGATGACATCACCTGGAGGTGATGTGGACCCCAGAGTGCAAGCGTAAAATCTTTCGAAGCCCGAAATTCTGAAGTGATGTGGCTCGCGGACATCACCTAGGATGATGTGGATGCATGAGATGTGTGCCACGTTTCAATGAGTTTTGAACTTGTGGAGGGTTGAAATTTCAGTTAGAATGTGACATGTGTCACCTACTTGATGCGACCACGTGTCTGCTTCTATTATTTCACCATGTGGCGATAGATCGTGCAATCCAGAGGCTAGGAAATCCAGATGAAAAAGATGTGGCAGTTTACATTGGGTTGAGAACTCTCGAAGGCTTGAAGGACATGGCAATAGATCTCGTAGTCCAAAGAATTGGTACTCCAAGGGTTTTCAAGTTTCTACCAGTGAAATTGGCCGAAGCCCGAAGTCACGAAGGCATGCAGGTCGTTGATCTAAGATCCCTTTAGGATCTTTCTCAACCATTAGATAAAGCAGTGGAAGGATGGCATAAGCACTTTGGAAGATATCACTCTAGGGAGTTGAATGACTCGTGATTTGAAATGTCCCAGAGTCCCGGAGTAGCGAATTCACATGATCTGTTGATTTAATACCCTTCAGGAGTTCTTGTGATCATTGGATCCAGTAGAGGGAGAAAAGGTAAGTAATTTGGAGGATTGCCACTCTGGGGAAGTTGAAGAATCAGAATGGAAATACCCTGGAGTGTCAAATTTCCGAATTGGTTGAGAGTCATCTGTCTCAACACCTAATTAAGTCATATCCATTGATCTTGTTGAAGCCTCTAGATGAGGGCAGGACCTTCCATTCGACGGGAGATTAAATATCAACTGTCTGACTTGCTAGTGGAGTTATTAAAGGCTTCAGTGAAGTGCAACTTCCAGGGAAAACATAAGTTGATAAGGGGAAAAATCTGAAGGCCCAATTCCGGAGGACTTCGTCCCAGCGTTGGTCTCATGCTAAGGTAAATAAGGTCTGGAAGTAAACCACCCCTTAGAATTGGTGTTAACGCAAACTCCTGTGTAGAAAAAGATGGAGCAGGGCACTAAAGGGTGATTAAGCTCATGGGTTTGAGCTGATGTCATGTGGAACTAGGTTTGAAGGAAGCGCCTTTTCATTTTTCGATTTTTTGTAGAAGCTCAGGGGGATGAAAGTGGTTTTCAGGGAGCCTTAGCTTTCAACTCCGATATTCGATTGGGGTGAGGTTTCAATCATTGGAAATACGATTCAAAGGAAAATGACCTGTAATCATTCTATTTTTGGATAAATGTTATAATTGATATAATTTTCTTCATGAATTAAAAAAAACAGGTACTTGTAAATTTAATTAACAATTTTTGTATGATATGTATAATTCTAACCAGATGATTTCTTGCTGATTTTGTCAGGATTAGAGGTATAATCTGATAAATTCAAGAACAATATCATATATTAGAGTCATGGAAGCATGACAAATCTTACAGAAGTTGGACAAGGTACTACAAAAGAAAGAATCCTCACATAGGATATGAAGCTAGAAGGTTAAATATGTCATGGATCGGCATAAAAGGAAAAGTGTGAAAGAGATGCACTATTGATATCAAATTTCACAATGGAAAATAGGATGCTAATGTAGAGAATTGGGAATTCCCTCTCACTTAAAAAGTCTCATTGAGTGAAAATGGACTTACATTATGAATTTTATTAAGTGTGAAATGTATGGTTTCACAGGGAAAGGTTAATGAAGTAAACTAATGGACAACTAAGGAGTAATAGTACTTGATTGAGGAACATTGTAGTAGAGTGATGGAATGTTTGAGCTAATTCATTCTAGGGTGTTGTAATGTTTCATAAAGGTAAAGTTGGATATGAATGCCTAGGAGAGGCTGCTGAAAATAGAACACATTGGTTGGATTCCATAATGGCCAAATGGAAATTGGCTAGAAAGTGTTCAGACCAGGGAACCATAGTGCAGATGAGAAGAATGGGGGCACACAAGGAAACAAGGATCTGAAGGATTTCAAGGACAACCAACTACAACATAAATAGATAAATAAATAAGTGAATTAAAATAGAAATTCACTAGCGTGCATGAGGCATACAATGAAGTTAAAATGCATATCCATTAGTAGGCATGCTGACAGTGAATTATTGGTGCATATGGAGGTGTACTTTTTCATATGTACATTCTTGGATATGCATATAACATGCTTGTGAACTTAGAATAGTCTATTATTATGAAATAATGTTTGAGTATGACTAAGGATGGATTATGTATTCAGTAAAAATGATACATCAGGGTTACATATGTGGATGTTGATGTTTCTTATGATTTCCATATAGGTGAAGATCCATGAGTGTTAAGAACCAAACATCAATATAGCATATAAAAACCTCAGCAAAAGTACTCAACGCCTTGAAAAAGAGATAATTTCAGATAATAAGCCTCTTCGAGGGGGCAACCTCCTTTTACCCCACTTAAATGTTCAAGTCCA
>ML781785.1:505026-537202 GCA_009831015.1 Picea engelmannii | reverse complement strand
GTAATTTTGATATATTAGTGGGCTAGGTGTTGTTCTTGAGATTTTGGCATGGAGGGATAGGAAACCACCCTAGGTTTTGTAGAGCTAGGGAGACGAAGAAATTATTCTTAGCTAGATGGGTGGTAGAAATTTCAATTTGGGAAGCCCAATTTGTAGAGGAATATTTCTCACATATAGGGATCTACATCACTAGACTAAATAAAATAGAATTTAGAGGTATTCCTCCTGATCATAACCCTTTTTATTTATTGTTGAATTGTTCTTTTTTAAACTAGATTTGGGAGATTTAATATTAAGTAAAAGTTATGGAGGAGAAGTAGATATACATGGAATTCTTACATAGGCAGGATCTCACAATCCTCTTGTAGAGAACTATGCCCAATTAGCAACGAAATTTTCAAATTTTCTCAAGGAGGAAAAATTCAAAAATTTTAACAATATATACTTTCAAGAAAATGCCTAGGAAGAATCAATATAAGCATGGAATCCACCAATAAATTTAATACGAGGAGGGAATTATTTGCATCTTCTTCCATATCTGACACCTACACTAGAGAGTTCAAGTCTAGGATATTAAAATTACCTATAGGAGAGGAGGCTTCATTAGAGAAACCAGAGGTTGACTAATATATATGTGTTTGGTGGGGATTGTTGGAATATTGAGAGGGGGAGGGGGTGAATCAGTATGATCACTTTACTACCACTTTTAAATAAAAGGTGTATTATTTAACTTTATTATATGTATTCAATATTTTAACATTATCATTTAATGTATCATAAACAATATAAATCAACCATAAATAATAAGAAACCACAAATACATAGTACAACATAATTTTACGTAGAAATCCAATGTGGGAGAAAACCATGGAATGATTGTTGTATATGTCAAAATAAATACATTCATAGGAAGCAACAACTTCCTTATTTTCTAGCTACAACTGGAAGGAGGCTCCAACCCCCTATTTTTCAGGCTCTAACATAAAGAAAGCTCCAAATCCCCAAATCTCCATCTACAAATGGAAGGAGGCTCCAACCCCCTAGTTATCAATATTCAACATGAAGGAAGATCAAACTCCCTGATTATCGAACACCAAACAAAAGGAGGCTACAACCCCCTTTCATTTCCATGTCCAACCACCCAAAAATATAAATGTAGACAACTTGTCACTACCACTAAATCGAACAACCTGCTACTGGTCTGTCACTGTCACTGCTAGAACCTGTCAGTGCTACTATACTTCATCAATTGTTACCACTCAAACCCTCATTCCTCAAATCCTCATACCAAGATCCACAAGAATGTATTCCAAATTGAAGCTACTCGTGAACTACTAAGACATTTATGTTCTAGATGTTGATACTGAGAAGGGGGTGAATCATTATCAAATACAATTTAAAACCTTTTTCAACTTATACTTAAACTAGTCAATTATATCCAATGAGAAATGAACAATAATGTAAGAGTTACACCAATACACCACAATACACCACAATACACCATGCACAATATATGAGAAATAATCAATAGTTATTGTTCAAGGGAAGAAATGACTTCCAAAGGTAGCTACAACTTCCAAATGTAAAGGGAGGGATAAACCTCCAAGAGGAAGATACAATCCTCCAATATAAAGAGAGAGTTGAACTCTCCATCATTTCCCCTTCCTTCCACCCAAGAATATATGAGAGATAATAAAACTTTACATTAAATCATCACCATCAACCAATCATCACATAGAACCTGATAATGCTTCTTGAGACTTCTTCAATTTCTACAATTCTTCAATTCTTGGAGTCCTCTTACCCTATAGATAATATTACTCAATGTATTCTCTAGAATGCCTCCAAGTTTCACTCCTTGAATCCTCCCCAAAAAGAAGTTATAGAGAGAATGGTAGACCTTGTTCAATTCTGGTTTATTCAGGAGACCTAACTTGTACAGAATGCTCTGCGCTCAATAGTTAACATTAGATTCTGAAACTTTCACACAAGAAAATACAATTCGTACTATTTCCAATGAAATTTGTCCCACATCATGTGGATTCTCTATGAATAATGTATGACTTTTTTACCCGGAACACATGTTTATTGACTAGCTTCAAGGCTGGTCAGAAACCCTATCTTCCATAGAGTGTATCTCCATAATTATAGCGAATCAAGAGTTGAAATTTTTACCATGGGTACCTTGATATGTCTTATAAATAACATATCTATTTCACCATATGAATCATTCTAGAAACAAAGTTATAGAAAAAATGGTAAGATGACCTGAAAATAACATACCTTAGAACACATCACCAAAAGACTTCATCCTCCCTTGAAATCCGACCTTCTTTACTTCTGATTTCCTCTGAAATTCGACTTGTGTATCAAATGAATGTATAATGATATTTATTTATAACATTTATGTCACTTCCTTTTAACATTAGGGTCAACCTAACAATTTCTTATTTTGTAATTCTTTTCTTTAATTATCTTCACAGCCTACATGTACTTCCTTCTTCAATTCACTTTGTCATCTTCAAAAATTCATTTCTCCTCAACCATGAGGATCCACGTGACGTGTCACATACCACCATAAACAACATGATGTATATTATCCATCCATGGGTGTTGTATCTGCATGTGCATTTTCCTTCATGTCCAAATACCTTCATCAATCTTGCGTTCCAAAACCCATGACTAGGGTTGACATCAATGACAAAAACCAATCTTGCAACAATCTCCCCCTTTGTAATTGATGGAAACACTCATGCTCCCCCTATCATCATGATCCCAATTTAACTCCCCCTTTGACATCAATGGAAAAGGGTGGGACTACTCCCCCCGACTTTAATGTCAAAAGGTAACTCTCTTATTTGGGATTGCTCCCCCTGAACATATAACACTTAATAACACTTCATTTTTATGGTCTCTTTCTTCCTTGGAGATTTTTCATGGTTTTAGGACATATATGTTACGTGGTCTTCTTGTTGTAGTTGCAACCAATCTTCCTGAGTTATTTTCTTTGATTTTACATTTTTTAGAGTCAAACATAAGAGTGTATCCTTGATCACACATTTTACTAACACTGAGTAGATTATGCTTCAAGTATTCAACCAATAGGACATTCCTTGCTTTTACATTTTTTCTTCCAATCTCTACTACACCTTCTCCAAGTATTTTGGTAGATGATTCATCTCCAAATGCAACATTATCACCCTTTCTCTTCAAGGTGATGAATTTGTCTTGATCCTTGGTCATGTGTGAAGAACATCCACTATCTATGTACCATTCATATTCTTCTTTACATTCTTCAGCGATCAATGCTATTCGACAATATTCATTGTTTGGAATCTCTTTCCTTCTCCATACTATGGTTGTCATAGGGACATCTTCATTCATATATCTACAATATCATGCTTTGTGACCAAGATAATTACATTTGTAGCATGCAATAATTTTGTCCATCAATGGGGAAAATGAATTATAACTTATGTTGACAAATCCATGATTATTTCCATATATTCTATTTACACCATTCATGTTTCTTGCGTATGTGTTCCTTCCATTTATTTTGCAATTAATTGCCTTATGTCCAAAAATTTTGCAAGTATAACAATGACCAAGAAAGAAATTTTGATACCTTGGAGTAAGTGGGCTTCTTTGTGATGTAGTCCATATGGGTTCATGATCTATTCTTCTATAGTTTCCTTCATACTGATTGAATCTTCTTTGATTCCTGAAGGTAGGAGGTCTTCTTGGATATTCATCTCTGTTGTAATCATTCCTTCTTTCTGGTATCCTAGTCCACTTCTCACCAACTATCTGTGTAGCTCTTTCTTCAACCTTCTTGTTGGTATTTGCATCTTCTTTTTATGAAGTTTCACCCATGCATCCAAGATGTGTTAAGTCTTTTGGCACTTGAGAGTTTCTTAAGCTCTTCCTCAATGAGACAACTTCTTGTTCTTGTTTCTCACAATCTTTTTCTTTCTTCATCATTTGGACATTCCTTAATTCTCCTATTCTTCTTTCTTCTTCGAGTAGAGTTTTCAAGGAAATGGTTTCTTCTCTTAGTTTCTCAAAGTATTCTAATTGTTTGTTCAAGCTTACAATTGTATTTTCACAACTACCCGATTCATTTCTTATTTTTCTTTGCATGTCTTTGAGCTTGCTATTTTCAATCTCAACATGCTTCAATTTTTTAAGATTCTCATCTTCTTGTTGAATAATTTTTTCTTCATGATTTTCTTCTTCTTCATTGGAATTTTCTTCTTCAGTGTCATTTCTTTCAATCCTTGGATGAGGACATTCAAATTCAACATGACCTACTCCATCACAATTAAAGAAAAAGAACTAACCTCTATTTTCTTCTTTGAAATATGAGATGTTGTAATTTGCTTCAACTTCTTCTTCTGCTTCCTCCCTTACATAAAGGTCTTGTAGCCCTTCCCAAATCTCTTTTGATAATGCACATGATCCCACCTTGGATTTCACTGAATATGTCAATCCATCCAGGATGGTATCTATTGCCAATTTTTTGTTCCTTTTTGCTTCCTTCTAAGCTGTCGTCTTTGGTTTCTTAAAAGCATTGTATTCTGAAGCAACTGAGAACCAAACATCTACCCCAAGATATTTCAAGTAAGTTTCCATTCTATTACTCCATTATTCAAAATTGATTCCATCAAATGGTGGAATCCCATTTGGAATTTTGTCTTCCATTTCTTCTTAGGATATTCCTTCTAGTGGTTAAACTGTACTAAAGGTAACCTGCTCTGATACCAATTGTTGATTCTGAGAAGGGGGTGAATCAGTATCAAGTACATTTTTTTTTTTTTTCAACTTATACTTAAACCATTCAATTATATCCAATGAGAAATAAACAATAGTATAAGAGTAACACAAATACACCACAATACACCATGCACAATATATGAGAAATAATCAATAGTTATTGTTCAAGGGAAGTAATGACTTCCAAAGGTAGCTACAACTTCCAAACATAAAGAGAGGGATAAACCTCCAAGAGGAAGATACAACCCTCCAATATCAAGAGAGAGTTGAACTCTCCATCCTTGCCCCTTCCTTCCACCCAAGAATATATGAGAGATAATAAAACTTTGCATTAAATCATCACCATCAACCAATCATCACATAAAACCTGATAATGCTTCGTGAGACTTCTTCAATTTCTGCAATTCTTCAATTATTGGAGTACTTTGATCCTGTATATAATATTACTCAATGTATTCTCTGAAACTCCTCCAAGTTTCACTCCTTGAATCCTCCCCAAAAAGAAGTTATAGAGAGAATGGTAGACCTTGTTCAATTATGATTTATTCAGGAGACCGAACTTGTACATAATGCCCCGCGCTCAATAGTCAACATCAGATTCTGAAACTCGCACACAAGAAACTACAGTCTGTACTATTTCCAATGAAATTTGGCCCACGTCATGTGTAGTCTCTACGAATAAGTTATGATTGTTTTACCCGGAACACCTGTTTATTGACTAGCTTCAAGACTAGTCAAAAACCCTATCTTCCATAGAGTGTATCTCCATAATTATAGTGAATCAAGAGCTGAAATTTTTACTACGGGTACCTTGATATGTATTCTAAATACCATATCTATTTCACCATATGAATATTTCTAGAAAAAATGGTAAGATGACCTGAAAATAACATACCTTAGAACACATCACCAAAAGTCTTCATCCTCCCTTGAAATCTGGCCTTCTTTACTTTTGATTTCCTCTAAAATTCAACTTGTGTATCAAATGAATGTATAATGATATTTATTTATACCATTTATGTCACTTCCTTTTAACATTAGGGTCAACTTGACAATTTCTTATTTTGTAATTCTTTTCTTTAATTATCTTCAGGGTCTACATGTACTTCCTTCTTCAATTCACTTTGTCATCTTCAAAAATTCATTTCTCCTTAACCATGAGGATCCATGTGACATGTCACATACCACCAAAAACAACATGATGTATACTATCCATCCATGGGTGTTGTATCTACATGTGCATTTTCCTTCATGTCCAAATACCTTCATCAATCTTACGGTCCAAAACCCATGACTAGGGTTGGCATCAATGAAAACAACCAATCTTCCAACACTAGATTACTATAGAATATAGACCCTAACACGCACAGTAAACCATACCTCTCAAACTGTAGCTGATTTGATGGATTTGATCTTCTAAACTGCAATTGTTCTCAACATATCCATGCCTTGTGCTATGTAAACTTGTCGATGTTCGCACCCTGTCCCACTATGGCTCACATATGTTTGCTCCCTACTTCTTCTACAACTTGTATATTTCTTTGTTTCTCTCTATTTTCATGTTTTCATTCACTGAAACATGTGTATTCCCACACTTCTCTGATTCTAAAACTCTTAGATGTCCACACTCTCCTTCACTGCAACTCATGGGTAACCTCAGGAAAAACCTAGAATAGTAAGTTCAACTTTTTCCATTCGGCTCCTGTAACTTCTCTCTTCACTGAACTTCGTTGCCTTAGACTCGCTGCATCAGATATGTCAATAGTACCTTCACATAATACTTTACAAAATAGATATTCAATTTTCTCAATAGGTGTTAATGAGAGTCTCTTGAAGTCTTATTTATACTTTCCAAGTTACTTCCTTTAGGGGCTAGCTTGTAATGATTTTACACCTTTTCCTTGTTTTAGGGGTAACCCACACTCTCTTGTTGCAACCACTTTACCATTAATTAGATTTTTGTTGCATCTAATTTTCGCTTAATAAATTACCTATAAGTTCTTGTTGGCCTTCTAGGGGCTTCTAGATCATTCTTTAGGATCCTCCAACTTTACAAGGCCATAAATCCTCAACCATGAGGAACCGCGTGGTGTACCACATATCATCGAAAATGGTATCAAACATACTTTCCATCCACAAATGAGTTACCTACAATTAAATTCTCCTTCAATTCCTTTTTCCTCTATCAAACGTGACTTCGATAATCATACCTTTGGGGATTTCTGACTTCTTCAAGGGTTGACAACAATGAAAACCAATCTTACAACAATCACCCCGTTTGGCATTGTTGGAAACACTATGATGAAGCACCTCAATACTGATGGCATGGAAACGCATATGTGCATGCTTATGCTCCCCCTGTTACCATCACTCCCTTTGTATTTATGTCTCTGATATTTCTCTCCATTTCCCTACATCTTCTCATTATCTCCCCCTTTTACATTAGTGGTGAAGCATAAGTTTCCTTGGGTATACTCCACCTATATGAACTCTCCTTGGGGTTTCTCCTCCTATATGCACTCTTCTTGAGACTGCTCCCCCCATCTGCAAACTTAATATGATTCTTTTGACCTTTTTTTTTCTCTTCATGGCGCTTCCTCGTGTAAATCATCATCATATATAAAAAAAAATAAAAAATTATTGAATGCAAGTCTTCATGACTTGTCATATTTGCTTCTTTTCTCTCCCTGTCCTATTGTGCTTGATTTTTTGAAGTTCATAGTGGGATAGAAATTACTCCAAGTCTTTGTCGAAGATAATCAAAATTTTACCTTGGAAGAGGCTTGGTGAAGATATCTGCAATCTTCTCTTTTGTCCCAATGTACTCTAGCTTGATGTTCTTTTCTATAGCTTGTTCCTGTAGAAAGTGATATTTGATCAGAATGTGTTTTGTCTTGAAATGAGTCAATGGATTCTAAGATACACTAATGGCACTTGTGTTATAAAAAAAATCAGAATGGAATCATTATATTCCACTTGTATATCCTGCAAAGTTTATTTCATCCAGAGGAGTTGAGTACAACATGCTATTGCAGAAAAGTATTCTACTTCTGTTGTAGACAATGATATTGATGAATGCTTCTTTCTTAACCAGGTTACCAAAAACTCAACCAAATAGAAATTTGCTCCACTTGTACTTCTTTGATTATCAATTCCTCCAGCTCAATCTGCATCTATTTAAGCAAGTAGAGATAGTTCATTTCCTTTTGGATACCATAACCCATAGTCTTTTGTTTGTTTTAGATATCTAAATATTATCTTTTCTTCCTTAACATGAATTTCCTTTGGTGCTTCTTGAAACCTTACTACCTATCCAACTTCTTTCATCACATCCGGTCTTCATGACATGACATAGAGTAAGCTTCCAATCATTGATTTGTAGAGTCTATGGTTTGCATCCTTTAATTCATATTCTTTACTAAACTTGCAACTAGTTTGCATAGGAGTACTTACGATCTTACAATCTTCCATTCCAAACCTTTTTATCATTTCTTTGATATACTTGGTTTGTGAAATAAATATACATGTATCACGTGATTATATATGAATTCCTAAAAATAAATTCAACTCACCAAGAAAATACATTTCGAACATTTCGAACTCATTCTGCATGCCTTTAGCAAACGTCTGACTTATCCTACCATGATTGCTTCCAAAAATAATGTCATCAACATAAAATTCAATTATTAATATGCTATCTTGATCTACCTTTATGTATATATTACTCTCTTCATTTCCTTTCCTGAACGCTTTTTTTTTTGTAAATACCTTCCCAACCTTGAGTACCAGGCTCTAGAGGCTTACTTGAAGCCATACAATGATTTCTTAAAATTCCAAACTTAATCTTCTTCTTATGAAAGTTGAAGTCCTTCTAGATGCTTGATGTAAACGTCTTCTTCTATTTCTACATTTAGGAAGGATGATTTCACATCCGTTCGATATACATTGATATTCTTTAAACACACATAAGCCAAGATTAATCTGATTTCTTCCATTATGGAAACCAGGGAAATTTTTCTTCGAAGTCTATTCCCTCAACATGGGGATATCCATTTCATACTATCCTTTCTTTATTTATAGTTACTTTTCCATTCTCATTCAACTTTTTCTGAATACCCATTTTGTGCTAATCACATTCTTATCTTTCATTCTAGGAACTAGTTCCCATGTTTCATTATTCTCTATCTGATCCAGTTCTTCTTCCATGGCCTTGGTCAAATATTCATCATTGCTTGCTTCCTCAAAACATATTGGTTCAATTTTGGATAAAAGTGCTAGATGTCTTTGTTCCAGTGAATGAATTCTTCTTTAGGATTCAATTCCTGCATCCTTGTTCCCAATAATATTTTCTGCTAGATGATTCTTCTATACCCTTCAGATAAGTGTTTTGGGAATCGAATGGAGGTATTTATAGTCATCTTCCTCTTGCACTGCTTTGTGTTTATCTTCTTTGTCTTCTACATATTCTACTTTCAGTTATCCTGCTTCTTCCTGCTCTTTTGAATCTTTGCTTCCTTCTCTAGCCTTTCGTAAATTTGTCTCATCATTATTTACAATGATTCTTTCCACTATTTTGTTGAGTCTTACATTGAAGAATTTGTATGACCTTATTTTTCTTGAGTACCCAACAAAAATTCTGTTGTCAACTCGGGAATCAAACTTTCCAAGCCTGCCATCTTCTCTTTTGATGTAGCATTTGCTTCCAAATTCTTTGAAATTCTTCACATTGGTTGGTCTTCCTTTCCATAGATCACATGGCGTCTTGGCGTTTTTTATTCTAAGCATTCCTCTATTATGGATATTAACTTATGTATGAACTGCTTTTGGATAAAAGATGTTATCTAATTTGGAATTTTCCAACATGGTTCTATCAATTTCATGTATTGTTTCTATTCTTTCATTCAATGAATCCATTCTGTTGAGGTGTCTTGGCTGCTGAGAGTTGCCTTTTTATTCTATGTTCACTACAAAAGGCCATGGATTCCTTTTATGTGAACTCTCCACCATTCTATGATATTAGGTATTTTATTTTCAAATCCATTTCATTCTCGACCATCTATTTGTATGTATTGAATTGTTCAAATGACTCTAAATTTTTCTGGAGAAAGCTAATTGTGGTCATTCGTGTACAATCATCAACAAGTAGCATGAAATATTGTTCACCTTTTAGTCCCTTTGTTCTCATTGGCCCACATATATTAATATGTACAATCTCCATTGGTTTTGTTTTATTTTACTCCTTTGATTTGAATTCAGTCCTCGTTTGTTTTCCTTGCAAACCGTGCTTACATAAAGTATGTGTTGGTTTTGAAATTATGAGCATTTCTCTTACTACTTCTTTTTTTTTATCTTTGACACAGTTGTCGAATTCATGTGACCCATTCTTTTCTTCCAAATCCAACTTTCATTTTCCTTTCCCAAACAACATATTTCTTTTCCAATTTCATTCAAGACATAAATGTTGTTCGGAGTTCTCACTGATGTAGAATGTATCTTTTTGGATCCTTCTTTCCTTATCTGATATTTATCTGAGTAAAAAAGAAGTATTTTTCCTTGATCACACATTTGATTGACACTTAACATATTGTGTTTCATAGCTTCAACAAGTAGAACATTTTCTTCTTTGGAATTTTTGTTCCCAAGCCTAACTGTACCTCTACCTATGATCTTGGTTGAGTAATCATTTCCAAACGAAACTGATCCATCTCTTTCTTTCTTGAGAGTTAGAAACGTGTCCTTGTCACCTTTCATGTGCTTTAAACAATCATTGTCAATGTACCAATCAATTTTCCTGTGTTTTTCCTGTAAAGAAAGTGTGCAGTCTTCAGAGTTGAATTGATTCTTCTTTATTATCCATATATTTTGTGGTTCTTGTATAATACTATTGATGTTTTTCTTTGATTCTTTTGAAGGGATTGTCAATCTGCAATATCTGGCTATGTGGCAAAAATTGTTACACTTATGACATTCTATTTCATTCTTCAACAAGAATTGTTTTTTTGTAGTTTTAGTTATGTGTTTCATGAGGATTTCTAATGTCACTAATTCTAGAGTGGATTTCATAAAAGTCTCCCATTATTGTCATAGGCTCTGTATTTTACAGTTTTGTGTCCAAAATTATTACAAGAATAACATAAACCAAGAAAAATGGTATGATACCTAGGTGAAGAGGCTCTTATGAATGGTGCTACTCTTCTAAATCCTTCTTCTGCATGAGATATTTCTACTATTGGCTACTAAACTTTAAATCTTCTAGGTGGTGTTGTTCCTCTATTATCTTCTTCCTATCTTTTCTTGTATTCTTCCTTCTTGCTATTAACTTTGATGGTTTCTGCATAGCTTCTTGGTTCTATTGTCTTGGATCTCAAACATTTGTCATTCTGCATTTGATGGTATCCTAGCCCAGACCTGTCATGGTATGACTTTTGAATGTTGATGATATCATCCAAAATTTGGTGCTATTCTTTTGCACATATTTCTTCTCATGTAGATCCTTACTTAGTGAGACAATTTCTTCTTCCATCCTTTCAATATTATTCTCCCTTTCTTCCAAATGTCTTATGAGTACTTCCTCAATTCTTTTGGCTTCTTCAATTTTGATTTTCAGGTTCAAAAACACATGCTAATCATTTCCAGAGTTAGAATTATGACAATCCTCTTTCACCATAAGTAACTCTCCCTGAAGCAATTTTTTCTTCTTATATTGTCTATAGCTTTGATTATTTCTTCCATGAGATCAAATTCTCCTTCTTATTCATAATATTATTTATAGTTTTCATCATCCATAAAGAGAACATATTTAGACTCACGACCGCTATCATCCTCTTTTTCTGATGTAGAATTGTCTTCTTTTGAGAAGAATTTTTTCTTTTGGAATTTCTTTTTGTTTCTTCTCTTGTTTCCCTTTTTATATATATTTTCTTTATCATAAGTTTCTTCTTCATCATTGTATTTATTCTTAAGAGGGAATTTATTATCTAAATGACCAATACCACCACATTTGAAACATTTTAATGGAAGCATACATTTATATTTTTTGGTTCCTCTTTTCATCTTCTTTACAAAGTTTTCTGTTTCTTCATCATTTTCTGACTCGTCGCTTTGAATTTTGGACCTTCTTCTTATTTTATTTCTTAGATTATTTGAATGTTGCTTCCTTTGTGAATCAGATACCCTATTAGGTTCTCATCCCATAAGATGTTAGGATTCCATGCAACACATCCATGATCATTGTAGCAAGATCTGTTATTTCTTCTAGAAATGAGACCTTAGGATCAAATCTCATTGGGAGAGATATTAGTGCATTTTGAATGACTATTGATTCTTTCACTTCCTTTCCTAGGAATTTAATATAATTTAATGTTTCATCAATTCATAGAAAGTGATCTCCAATACATTCATATTCTTGCATATTCAATTGTTCAAACTTATCTCTGAAGGTATGAATCTTGGCTCCCTTGACTTTTGCATCTCCTTCATAAATATTCTGAATTTTATCCCAAATATATTTTTCCTATTCACAACTCATAACTTTCAAAAATACCAAATCAACCAAACCACTTAGAATGGTACCTTTAGCCTTTGAATTGTTCTCACTGAGTTTCTTTCCATCTTTGTCAATTAGGGGAGTGGATGGTGTGGTATATCCATCTACTATTGACTATCAAAAATCAAATTCTTGTGCCTCTAAAAATGTTTTCACCCTTTTACTCTAGAAGGCATAGTTATGTCCATCAAACATTGGTGCTCCAATCTTAGTGTATTCCATGATCTCCTTCCAGTGGTTAGACTATTTCTTGAAGGACCTGCTTTGATTTCAATTGTTGGAATACTAAGAGGGGGGGTGAATCAGTATGAGCACTTTATTGCCAATTTTAACTATAACGTGTATTCTTTAACTTTATGAGAAATATTCAATAATTTAACATTATCATTTAATGTATCATCAACAATAGAAATCAACCATGAATAGTAAGAAACCACAAATACATAGTACTCCAAAATCTTACGTGGAAACCCAATGCAAGAGAAAAACATAGAATGATTTTCTTATATGTCAGAAGAAATACATTCATAAGAAGCACCAACTCCCTTATTTTCTAGCTACAACTGGAAGGAGGTTCCAACCCCCTAGTTTTCAGAATCCAACCTGAATGAAGCTCCAACTCCTCAATTCTTCAGATACAACTGGAAGGAGGCTCCAACCCCCTAGTTTTTAGGCTCCAACCTAAATGAAGCTCCAACTCCCCAATTCTTCAGCTACAACTGGAAGTGGTCTCCAACCCCATAATTCTTAGGCTCTATCCTAAAGGAAGCTCCAACTCCCCGATTCTCAGACACCAACCAAAAAGAGGCTACAACCCCATTTCCTTTCCCCTTCCAACCACCTAGAAATATAAATGTAGACAACATGTCACTACCATTGAATCAAACAACTTGTTATCGGTCTGTCATTGTCACTACCACAACCTATCATTGTTTCTATACTTCATCAACTGTTACCACTCAAACCCTTATGCCTCAAATGCTCATACCAAGATCCAGAAGAATGTCTTCCAAATAAAATACTCATGAAATACTAAGAAATTTAGTGCTAGACTACTGCAGAATACAGACCCTAAAACACACAATAAACCATACCTATCAAACTGTATATGGCCTGATTGATTTGATCTTCTGAACTTCAGGGTTTCTCAATATATCCATGCCTTATGCTCTATAAAATCGTGAATGTATGTGCCATGTCACACGGTGTCTTGTAGATGTGAGTTCCCTAATTCCTTTGCAACTCATGGATTTCTTTTCTTCTCTGAGTCTACAACTCATAGATGTTCGCAATCTCCTTCACTACAACTTGAAGATAACCTAAGGAAAAATCTAGAACAATAAGTTCAACTTCATCCCTTCGACTCTTGCAACTTATCTCTTCACTGAAATTTGTTGCCTCAAACTCATTGTGTCAGATATGTCAATAGTACCTTCCCATAACACTTTACAACATAGATATTCAATGTGATCAAAATCTCTTAATGATATTCTCTTGAAGTCTTATTTATACTTTCCAAGTGACTTCCTTTAGGGGCTAACCTATACTTGTTTTACCCATTTTCCTTGTTTTAGCACTAACCCAAACTCTCTTGTTGCAACCAATTTACCCTTAATTATATCAGTGTTGCAACTAATTTACCCTTTATAAATGACCTGCAACTTCTTGTTGACCTTCTAGGGGATTCTAGATCATTCTTTGTGGTCCTCAAACTTTACAAGGCCATAACTCCTCAACCATGAGGAACCACATGGTGTACCACATATCATTGGAAACAACATGACATGTATTGTCCATCCATGAATAATTTACATGCAATTAAATTTTCCTTCATGTCCTTTTTCCTCGATCGACTGCGGGTTCCATAACCATACCTTCCGGGCTTCCTAGCTTCTTCAAGGGTTGACATCAATCAAAACCAATATTTCAACAAGGATGAGTGAGGAATTCATCCAAAAAAGTTCACAAAGATCCAGATTCATCCTATATTTGTTGTAATTATTGACAATGCTAGTTGAGGATACCTAGTATAAAAATAACCTTGGTAGAAATATTTCTTTGATGAAGTTGTATATTTTTCATTAAGGTTCTCATTTGCTCAATATCTTGTGCAAACTAAGACATTTGTTCCTTAAATACAATATGCTCCTCATGCTCCATGAGATTGGGAGATGGAAAAATCCAACCATCCAACCAAGTGTAGGAGCCAAGATAGAGAAGGGATTAACTTAAGGATGCTACAACTTGACCAAAAATACAATGTCGTGGCTCCTCTAGATATGAAGGGAGGTAAATCCACAACCACACATGGGAGAAGGAAGCCATAAATAATTGTCCCTCCCAAGCTTGAACCTAAAACCTTATATGATTTCTTATATGGATGATACCACTTTGAGATAGAGGGGAAAATACATATCCACTCGTCTAGGAGCTGGAGAGACTGAAGGTTGGACAAGAAGTATTTATGAAGAAATATTTAGGGCCATATGGATGCATGAATTGAAGGTGCCACCTAACTATTGTGATGTTACTCCACTTGGAGGTGGTAGGATGAAAAATACAATATCATGAGGGTTGTTGAAGCCAAGCAGGAGGTGATGGGAGAATCACTATTACATGGGACAGGTGAGAGGAAACCAAGAGTGAGTAGATGGTAGTTGAAGGAACTAGCATCCACATGGAGATACAATACTAGAACTAAAACCAAAAGGCACATCAATATCAAGGGATTGGATAAAAGAATTGGTGTTTGTTGATGGATAGGATTTCCATCTTTTGTCTTGTTTCTAGGTTGGATTTTCTATCAACTATGGATTTATTTTTCTAAAATATGTGGAGAAATTCGACTTGTAGAAAATTTTGAATCTCCATTTTAATTCTTTGGAATATGGAGTAGATATATACATTATTGGGCAATGATCTAGTTTGAAGGTGTTTTATGGTGTTCTTGGAGTCTCCAAGGATGATAAACCACTGATTTTTATGGGAACTAGCTTTCCATAGGCCTTGAAGTAGTGAACATGTCTCATCTTTATTGTTGGTGGCCTTACTCAGACACCAAACATAGGTAATTTCAATTGTTCCTCTATGGTTGAAGAGAACCCCACTCTCTCCTACCACCCTATGGTTTCATTTTGAGGCATCATCAAAGCACATGGCATGATAATATTGAGAGATATGCTACTATGAAAGATCATATGGTGAAAGTTGAAATTGTCAGTTAGAGATATGGTGGTTTGGGATTGAAATGCCAAGATGGAAATAAAATTGATTAGGAAAATAGGCCTCTTGATGAACCAAATTTTGGAGGAAGGAGATATTTAATATTTGAGAGTTTAGAAATTAATAAATGGGAGGGATGGATTTCCCTTATACAAATATTGGGTTAGACTTGATGCTAGAGAAAAGAGCATTATTATGCATGATCCATAATTTCCAACAAACATATTTAGGTAGAGCTTCCCAAATCCTCTTGAAAATTGGCTTGTTTTGAAAGGATCCATAATATGTTGGTTTTCATTGACTAAACATGCGAACCAAAAAGGATGGCCATTGCACCCTATGGTTTATCCCTTGCAAGACCACCTACAAAATGTAATTTTTAAAGGAGCATTCCAATAAGGGTTAAGAAAAATATTATTGATAATCACAACAAAGTACACACCTGTGAGGTCCATGGATGCCTCTTTTTTGAAGGTTTTACCCAATGATAATTTTCCCATGAGATAGGGTCTAGTAGAAAACATTAACTTTAAGAAGACCATTCGAATGCCAAATTTTATTCCAATAGGTGGATTTGGGAGGGATGGAGGATTTATAAAGGACAAGTTCATAGCCCTTCCATTTTGTGTATTCTTGATAACCCCAACCTTGAGAATATTTGATTGAAAACTATTAAGGGGAGCTACCCTAGAGGTAGAGAGAGAGGGAACAAGCGAAACTTCAAAGGTGGATAGGGATTTCCCTGAAAGGCTATCCAAACCAATGATCAAAAGGTATGGCCTAAAGGGATATATAAAATAAGGTGAAATTATCATTCTTAGACAACCAAACCTTCAAAGGGAGGAGGGAGCGGTCCTGGAGGATGGGAGGTGTTGGAGCCACCTTTTTGAACTGGTTTAAATATATTTTTTAAAAGTCAAATGTTGATTTTCGAGTTCTTTTTTTGTGACATTTACCTACTGAAAATCTCAGTAGTCTCCACATGCGAAATTGCGAAGGATGTTATGTTTCATAAGTTACCACTTTTACTATTAAACGGAAGTTTTTACTTTTTGTACCTTGGAATATCACCCTTCGGGTGTCACAAATCACAAGATTTACAAGTCCCAATGTGCGAGGTCGTGAAAAGTTTTAAAAGCTTACCTCAAGTGAAAGTTGAGAGTAAAATTCTTTAAACCCCAGTCAAGTGCTGTCAGGATTTTGCGTCTCGACGTTCACTCTCTCCTAAAACAGTACCATCATAACTCTGAAAGATGAAGCCATGATACTTTTACATAAGTAACCCAGGTTAGTGTCAAGGGTGATTAGTTTTGACCATGGTTAAAGTCTCTCGGGATTTCGTGACTCGGCATACGTTCCTCCTGGAATTTATACCTTCGAAACCCTGAGTGGTGAAGTCACGATATTGCTCAGACATAATTAATTAAAACACTTAATCCGGTTTACCTTCTGGTTTATATAAATCACATATAATGATCTCAGGATTTCGCGACTCGGATCGCGCTCCTCACGGAAACTATACCCTCGAAACCCCAAGCTGCGAAGTCGTGATATAAATTAAAACATGATTAATTAAATACTTAATCCTGGTTACGTCCTTGCTTAACCAAATCTAATCATTGCGATCTTGAATTTTTGAGGGTCAAAAGGTTAGAATGAAAATTCTCGATATGACGAACATCGAAAGGCTGATTAAATTTTAAGTAAGATTAATCAAAAAAAGCTAAGCCAACTTAATCAGTGTTCAATACAAATAATAATATGCACAGTATACGAGATAATTTTAAATTTTCCTTGAGCCAACTTGTGTCACGAACCGTCGAAATTTATGGCATTAATTGGAAATGAGGCGAAACGACAAGTAAGGATAGGGTCTTTATTGGTAAATCTACCTCTAAATATGATTTGACCATTCTGTTCATAATGACACTAGGTTTTTAAATGATTGAAGATATAGATTTTTTCCTTTTTGTTCTATTCATAAAGCTCATTTCTATCCCACGCAGATAAGTTTTTCTCAGTGAATTCATCTCCGTATGTATACACAATTTTATTACAGGGGAGCTAAGTCACAATCTTCTGTCATGGCCCTGCGAAAAGCATCTAAGACAAATGCTGAAATTTCGGGACAAGGCTCTGATAATGTTTTGGATACTTCACCTCGAAGCATTGATTCTGTCCGAACATGGTTATACATATCAGAGGTTTTGCAACCAGAGTTGGTGAAATGTTTGGATGATTCTAGTGACAACAAGAAATATGACATGACTACCAAATACAAGATCGTTGTCCAAGCAAAGATGCACAAAGTAGCAGCCAGGCCACATCTTCTTCCTTACTATGACATGATCCGATGGGCGCTAGATCATGTAGATATTCCTACGAGAACCATCATGAGTGAGCAGAAGGTCACTGTTGGGACCTTTAGACCATAAAACTTACAGGCGATGTACAAGTTACCACCCACGTCGAACTTCACATACAATGTAGGGTTTCTAGAAGATTTTAAACAGAAGGAATGCGAGCAATATGGGAAAAGCTTATCTGATTTGATCAAAGATTAGGTCTCACACACAACGAAGTTCAAGGTAGATAGAAATGGAGTTTATTCCATATCATGTTTGGAACCACAGTTCAAATATGTAGCGATGATGACCTGTAGATTGTACGGGAGGGAAGACACCACATATTTTTTCCTCCCATGGGTGCCTCTGATGCATACTGTAGAAGAAGGATTTTATTTCGACTAGGCCAAACTGTTGTCAGATAGTCTGACCAATTGGATTATAGAATATCATATGCAGAGGGAAAGCAGGAGAGCCGCCTCATTTTTTATGTCTGCATACATCATGGATGCCATGTGTTCCATGACACCTTTTCCCTTAATGAGTTGGAGCTGGGCTCCATCGGAGACTGAGCCTATCCATGTCTATCATTCTAAGCTTTGGGAGGATAAGGCCTTGAATTATATATATGAAATATTCAATTGGGTAATGATACTGATGCATGTCACCATCTTCAGTAATCCACTGCCCCAGATCTCAGATAGCATTACGACCAATTTGAGCAGGGTAGCCAACTGGTACGTGGAGGAAGAGTTTTCATACATCAAGGTTTTCGGTACTTCTGTCCCTCTACATGCTCTACCATTATTTATACCTGATAAGTTGGCTTTTCACGAGATCTCCATGCAAACCGTGATTGGTGGCATAAGTAAAGAGTTGAAGGGTTTTTCAAAGAAGGTATGGCCACCTTTCCCCATTCATTTAAACACCTATTCTTTATTAGATTTTGGGCATGCAAAGGCTGAGGCAACAGCCTTAGAAGATATAAAATTAGTTCATATTGAATTCAAGAAACATGACCCACAAAGGGTCATGAGTAATCACTTGGCTAGCTGTGGCCTTAAAAGGTTTGAGCACGAGAATTCGCCTCGTGATGATATTTCCCGAGGCGCGAGATTGTATATTGAGGTTTTGGCTCAGATACAAGCCCTGTCACCCGAAGAGAGGGATGATTTTTTCAAATTCCAAGAACATAGGCGAAGCTTCCTTCCCCCATTATTACGGGGCGAGAATCCAATGATTGTAGAGGTGCAGAAAACAAAAGTTGAAGGCTCCAAAGATTCATCACCCTGCCAAGAAGAACAACAGGACAAAGAAGAGAAAACTAGGGCCCCAAAACTGGAAGCCGAGGCTTCCGATCCTCCAAGTGATCCAACTTCATTCGTTACTCCAGGGAAATCATCTAAACAGGTTAGTAATCCCATTGTTTCTGTTACTCCCCTATAGTCGACAAACAGAATATCAGATGCTGGTTGGATTTTTGGTGAAGAATTAACACCCATATCAGTGGAAGAGCTACCTTTGAATGAATTCTTATTTGATAAGAGGAGAAAGGCTTTCATGAGACAAGAAATATACGAAGAGGTGGGTACTATATCCAAGAAATTTTAAATTATAACTAATGGAAGAACCATGAAAAAAGAATAATTTGCAACGCAAATAGAAAGAACATTGGGTGTTTTCTCTACGACAAACCAATATTCAGTCGGGACCCTAAAAGATCAGCTGAAGCACAAAAATTGTCTAATCAAGACATTAGAGGCTAAACTAGCTACAACAAAGTCTGCTACCAAAGATCAGGCGAATGCAACTTTGGAGCAAGCTAGAATAGATGATCAAAACGAAATTGAGTGGCTCAAAGCTGATATTGAACAGACACAATTGATGGTTCAAATAAGTCAGATACAGATAGCCCAACAAGGATAATTGATAGAGAAACTTAGGTCCAAATTAGAGTTATTCGAAATCCAGGTAATCGATATCGAGATATTTCAATCCCAAGCAATAGAAATCAAAAAAAGGTTATCGGTGGCGCAACAAGGTCTGCTTGTTAAAGTGGAAACGATTCAAAGTAGCTACCAACTCATTGACCAGATATTGGAGAACCTCTCTCTCAAAGAAAGGGAAGTCTGAGCGGCTCGGGTTGCATTCCAGGAGGCTATTATAGCCACGATGATAAAGGAAATAAGTAGTAGTTCCAGTTTTCCCATCTCAGAGCAGACCAGGGGAAATATCTTGTTGAAAGAATGGGAGGGAAATATATCTGAAGGCAGACAACAAGCTAAGGAGATAAGAAAAACTTGTGAAGAAACTTTCGGTTTGTTAAATGGGATGTGGTTGGGTTTTGATGGTGAAAGTAGCATTGAGATACTGGGTCAGATAAATATAGCCAAATATCTACTAAATATGAAGGAAAATGAAGAAAGAGAATTAGCCAAAATATCACAAATAACCCAGACAGACATAGTTCAAATAGATAAATGGCTAATTAAACCAAGTATATTATTATGTTCTATCAACGCCAAAGACCAACAGGTGGAAGAAAAGTTGATAGTAACACATAACTTGCTTAGTAAGAGACTAAGGAGTTATGGAGACCAGCTTCCTTTCCAAAATACGCTTTACATCTTTCAAAGTTAAAACATAATCTCTTCCCCCTATGTATATAAATCCGGAAAGGTACTTGGCTTTTTAAGAAGGTAAAAGTAAGACTGGAGAAAAAGTGACGGATAGACTTTTGTACACTAAGGAGCAGGGGTCGAAAATTTAAAACCATTTTTTGAAAACCCTTTCCCATAGATGTTTTACTTAATTATCACCTATCTTTATTTTAAGTTAACTTCTTAGGACCCAGAGCAAGTAATTGTTCTTTTTAATAACAAATAAGCGAAAACATTAGGTTAATGGGACCTTTACGATGCTTAAGAGACCTTTGCTTTCCTAAAGAACATAATTCTCTGGAGTTCATACCTTTACCTTACCATTTTGAAACAACCAAAAACCTTTCTATCACTTGTTTTGAAGCGATATCTGAGATGTTTGTAAGGTTGTTATACACGATTTTCACTCTACTCTGGTAATCAACTTTCTCGAGACTGGATCCACATCCTAAGTCCAGACGAGACTCCCCGATTAAAAACATGTAATAAATTTCATTGGCTGCAAGCCAAAAGTAACAAGAACTGTTGGATTTCCTAGAACTGTTTTGATTTGTCTTAATGCAGACCTAAATTCAGTAAAAAGAAAGAGAAAGTCGTGAAAGGGACTGTAGCTGAGTATGAAGCATAGTGAGTATTTAAAAGCTTTGCAGAAGTGAAAGACAAGATCTCTTCTTCCCTCTGTTTATCTTTTCCCTAAAGGAAGTTTAGCAGAAGGGAAGCAAATGACTCCATTTACCCAATACAGGCATGTGGTCTACTGTTCTTCCCGTCTTGCAGGAAGACGGGATCCCTAGTTGGAGCCTATGTTGGAGCCGCCTTTTTCAACTGGTTTAAATATATTTTTTAAAAGTCAAATGTTGGTTTTCGAGTTCTTTTTTCATGACATTTACCTACTGAAAATCTCAATAGTCTCGACATGTGAAATGGTGAAGGATGTTATGTTTCATAAGTTACCACTTTTTGCCATTAAACAAAAGTTTTTACATTTTGTACCTCAGAATATCGCCCTTCGGGTGTCACAAATCACAATATTTACAAGTCCCAATGTGCGAGGTCGCGAAAAGTTTTAAAATATTACCTCAAGTGAAAGCTGAGAGTAAAATTCTTTAAACCCTAGTCAAGTGTTGTCCGAATTTCACGTCTCAGCGTTCACTCTCTCCTAAAACAGTACCATCGTAAGTTTGAAAGACGAAGCCACGATACTTTTACATAAGTAACCTGGGTTAGTGTCAGGGGTGATTAGTTTTGACCGTGGTTAAAGTCTCTTGGGATTTTGTGACTCGGCATACGTTCCTCCCAGAAGTTATACCTTTGAAACCCCGAGTGGAAAATTCGTGATATTTCTCAGACATAATTAATTAAAACACTTAATCTGGTTTACCTTCTGGTTTAAATAAATCACATCATAATGATCTCTGGATTTTGTGACTCAGCTCGCGCTCCTCACATAAACTATACCCTTGAAACCTCGAGCTGCAAAGTCGCGATATAAATTAAAACATGATTAATTAAACACTTAATCCTGGTTACGTCCTTTCTTAACCAAATCTAATCATCACGATCTCGGGTTTTTGAGGCTCAAAAGGTTAGAATGAAAATTCCCTATACGACGAACGCCGAAAGGCTGATTAAAGTTTAAGTAAGCTTAATCGAAAAAGCTAAGCCAACTTAATCAGTGTTCAATACAAATAATAATATGCACAGTCTATGAGGTAATTTTAAATTTTCCTTGTGCCAACTTATGTCACGAACCGTCGAAATTTATGGAATTAATTGGAAATGAGGCAAAATGACAAATAAGGATAGGGTCTTTATTGGTAAATCTACCTCTAAATATGATTTGACCGTTCTAAATATGATGATCCGATGGGTGCTAGATCATGTAGATATTCCTACCAGAACCATCATCAGTGAGTAGAAGGTCATTGTTGGGACCTTTAGACCAAAAAGCTTAAAGGCGATGTACAAGTTACCACCCACGTCGAACTTCACATACAATGCAGAGTTTCTAGAAGATTTTAAATAGAAGGAATGCGAGAAATATGGGAAAAGCTTATCTGATTTGATCAAAGATTGGTTCTCATGCCCAACGAAGTTCAGGGTAGATAGAACTGGATTTTATTCCATATCATCTTTGGAACCACAATTCAAATACATAGTGATGATGACCTATAGATTGTACAGGAGGGAAGACACCATGCATTTTTTCCTCCCATGGGTGCGTCTGATGCATACGATAGAAGAAGGCTTTTCTTTTGACTGGGCCAAACTATTTTTAGATAGTCTGACCTTTCAGATTACAGAATATCGGACACAAAGGGCAAGCGGGAGAGCTGCCTCATTTTTTATGTATGCATACATCATGGAGGCCATGTGTTCCATGACACCTTTTCCCTTAATGAGTTGGAGTTGGACTCCATCGAAGACCGAGCCTATCCATGTCTATCATTCTAATCTTTGGGAGGATAAGGCCTCGGATTTTATATATGAAATCTTCAATTGGGAAATGATATCGATGTATGTTGCCATCTTGGGTAATCCACCACCCCAAATCTCAGATAGCATTGCGGCCAATTTGAGCAAGGTAGCCGACTAGTATGTGGAGGAAGAGTTTTCATACATTAGGGTTTTTGATGCTTCTGTCCCTCCACATGCTCTACCATTATTTATACCCAATAAGTTGGATTGTCATAAGATCGCCATGCAAACTGTGATTAGTGGCATAAGTAAAGAGCTGAAGGGGTTTTCAAAGAAGGTATGGCCACCTTTCCCCATTCATTTAAACACCTATTCTTTATTAGATTTCGGTCATGCAAAGGCCGAGGTAGAAGCCTTAGAAGATATAAAATTAGTTCATATTGAATTCAAGAAACACGACCCACACAGGGTCGTGAGTAATCACTTGGCTAGTTGTGGCCTTAAAAGGTTTGAGCACGAGAATTCGCTTCATGATGATATTTTTCGAGACGCGAGATCATATGCCGAGGATTTGGCTCGGATAGAAGCCCTGTCCTCGAAGAGAGGGATGATGTTGTCAAATTCCAATAACATAGGCAGAGCTGTCTTCCCCCAGTATTACGGGGTGAGAATCCAATGACTATAGAGGTGCAGAAAACAAAAGCCGAAGGCTCCAAAGACTTAGAACCTAGCCAAGAAGAACAACAGGACAAAGAAGAGAAAACTAGGGGCCCAAAATCGGAAGCCGAGGCTTCCGATCCTCCAAGCAAGCCAACTTCAGTCGTTACTCCAGGGTAATCATCTAAACAGGTTAGTAATCCCATTGTTTCTGTTACTCCCTTGCAGTCAACAAAGGGAATACCAGACGTAGGTTGGATGTTTGGTGAAGAATGAACACCCATATCAGTGGAAGAGCTAGCTCTGAATGAATTCTTCTTCGATAAGAGGAGAAAGGTTGTCATGAGACAAGAACTCTACAAAGAGGAGGGTACTGTATCCAAGAAATTTAAAATTATAACCGATGTAAGAACCATGAAAAAAGAAGAATTTGCAATGCAAATAGAAGGAACATTGGGTTCTTTCGCTACGACAAACCAATGTTCCGTCAGGACCCTAAAAGATCAACTGAAGTGAAAAAATTGTATAATCAAGACATTAGAGGCTAAACTAGCTACAACAGAGGCTGTTGCCAAAGATCAGGCGAATGCAACTTTGGAGCAAGCTAGAATAGTTGATCAAAATGAAATCGAGCGACTCAAAGTTGATCTCGAACAGACACAACTGATGGTTCAAACAAGTTAGATATAGATAACCCAGCAAGGAGAATTGATAGAGAAGCTTTGGGCCAAATTAGAGTTAGCCGAAAGCCAGGTAATCAATATCGGGATATTTCAATCCCAAGCAATAGAAATCAAAAAAAGGTTATTTGTGTCACATCAAGGTCTACCTATTAAAGTGGAAACGATTCAAAGTAGATGCCAACTCATTGACCAGATATTGGAGAACCTCTCTCTCAGAAAAAGGGAAGTCGGAGTGGCTCGGGTTGCATTCCAGGAGGCTATTATAGCCACGACGAGAAAGGAAATAAGCAGTAGTTCCAGTTTTCCCATCTCCGAGCAGACCAGGGGCAATATCTTGTTGAAAGAATGGGAGAAAAATATATCTAAAGGTAGACAACAAGCTAAGAAGATAAGAAAATCTTGTGAAGAAACTTTCGGTTTGTCAAATGGGATGTGGTTGGGTTTTGATGGTGAAAGTAGCATTGAGATACTAGGTCAGATCAGTACAGCCAAAAATCTACTAAATATGAAGGAAAATGAAGAAAGAGAATTAGTCGAAATATCACAAATAACCCAGATAGACATAGTTCAAATAGATAAATGGCTAATTAAACCGGGTATATTATTATGTTCTATCAACACCAAAGACCAGCAGGTGGAAGAAAAGTTGCCATGATTGGTGAAAGATTGTTATATTTTTGAGGCCAATAACCAAGAAAAACCTTCTAAGATGATATCACAGTTGGTGGAGAAGCGTGTTATTTGCATGGAGCATGTGAAGAGACAGGTTTCTGATACCAAATGAGGACAGAGATAAAGAAACGAAACATTTTAACTCCTTTGATTGTAACTAAAAACCTCTAGAACGATTGAGATTCCAACATATGAAAATCTGTATAAATATACATTTTGTAGAAAGAAAAAAGGGGCTGGACCTTTTTGGTCAATTGTAATAGAGGCTATCTTCTTTTGGAGAATTAATACAAATCAATCCGGAGAATCCTGATTCCGTCAAGACTATGTTATGAGTTTGTTCTCTTTGTTATTCATATTCAATTTTATTTTTCTTATATACATCTGATGAAAGTTGCACTGCAATTTAGTAAAACTTCTACTGTGGTGATTAAATTTTATTCATCTATTTCATTTACAGTTTTTCCTTTGTATTGGCTAACAACATATACAAGACCTGTGAATCTTTAAGTTGTCATATTTTATGCTTCGTCGGATTCCTTCTTAGTCTATTTTTTTCCTCTGTTTAAGGAGTGGGATTCTCCCTTGATAGGAGCCTTACTTTATAAACAACTAAATGTTTTTCACACACTGTTTATTTTAAATATAACACAGTTACGGAAAAATTCCTTTGGTTTGCGTTTGGTCCTTAACATTAATTTTCAAAGTTCTCTTTATAAGATCAAATTGATACAGCATAAAAACTTTCAGATTTCTTTCAAATTTTTTTGTTCCTCTATGACTGTCCTCGTTGTAAGACAACCTAATATTGAACTCGATTTATCGGACCAAACCCATATCACCTTAAATCTCTTCGATACTATACTTAAAACAACCACCACCCGGGTAAAACTTGAACGTTCATGGGCTGCAATTGAACGAGATATAAACATCTAGGAATAGTTGGAAGCTAGACAGCGACAACCTAGAAATCAACCCTAGTTTCCTTTCCCGAAGTTATACTCTCTTCCATTTTTACACCTTACTAACTTTTGGATGCCTAGACACTGTACCTTTTAAATCCTTAAGTACAGAATCTGGAACAATAGGAGGCCTCCCCATAATGTTGTTTGTCCATATGTTGATGTTTTTTCCATTTCTAGGAATCCAGGTTAAATGACTCTAAAGAAGAGGGTTGGAGACCTTAAGGAGGTGCCATATTTGGGAACCAAGTTGAGCACGTGGAGTATTATCCAAGAAGTGGATTCTGGGTCCTGATAGATATTTGAAAATATTTACTTTCTTCCACCATTACTTTCTCCCAATAATGAGCCTCCACAACAATTTTTCTCCCAAAGACAAATTTGAAAGAGTTGGATCTCTAATGACATGACCTCTATGAGATTTTGGGGCTCAAAATGTATTCCAACTCACTAGATGAAAACAATTGAGATTGGTATTTCCTCCTTACCACATGAACCGATGGAGTTCTTATGGAATGGAGGACTTGACACTAATCGGGGCCAAGAAAGGTGAGAATTGAAAAATGAGAATAACCAAGAGCACATATTTCACCCAGAAAACTTGTCCAATAGGGTTGATCCATTATTCACCCCATTGGAGAAATTTAGTCTTGTGTTTTTCCAATATGTTCTTCCATGCTAACGAGAAAGTGTGTGTAAGTGGAGAGGGATCCCTAAAACTTGAAGGAGTTCCATTTTTCTTTGAAAGGTAGTCCAATAATTATATCTATATCAATTGTTTTCCTGGTGCTCGAGTTCCATGCATAAAACTAACATTTAGCACAATTTATTAGCCCCCTAAGGCCCTAATGAAGGTATCCAAATATTTCTTAAATATGGTGGAAATTATGTTGGAGGACCCTCCCAGTAAGAGAGTGTCATCAACAAATTGGGAGTGATTGATCCTCTTAGTCCCTCTTACAATTTTGATGCATGGAATATTTTTCTTTCTTGTTTCCATGTCAAACCTCTTGCGCAATGATTCTTCCATTAAAATATGCAAAACAAGAGATAAAGGGTATCATTTCCTCAAACATATGGAGACTTTGGAAAAAGGTGTGGGATGATCGTTCATTAGTGGGGAAATCTAGGGGCCACTAAAACAAGATGAATCACACTGAATAAATTTTTCCCCAAATCCAAATTTGCAAAGAAAATTAAAGGGGAAGCATTGCCTTACCTTGTCAGAGGCATTAGCCATGTCAATAGTTATGATCATCCCTTTTCTCTCCTTGATATTTACTGGAGTGAATTGACTCTTGAACTAGAATTATGTTGTCAACAATATATTTTTTTCCACAAAGCTACCTTGATTGGGAAAAATGAGTTTGGGAAGGAAGGGTTTTAATCTATTGGAAATTATTTTGGACACAATATTGTAATAATGACATTAGATAAATAAATTGGCTTGAACCTTAAGAAGGAGGAGGGGTTTTCTTCCTTTGAAATAAGGGATAAAAAGGCTCCATCAGTGCTTCCCCCCATCTTGAATGAGCAATGGAAAAAATATATATTTTGAATGAGATGAGACTTGATGATATGCCAACATATTTTATAGAAGTGAGAAGAGAATCCATCTAGGCTAGGGGCATTGTCTGGATTCATTTGAAGAATAAGTCCCATAATTTATGTATTCCTTAGAAATAGGTTGAGTTAGGAGGTCATTGTCCTCTTGAATAATAGTGGTTAGGATATTTTATAGCATCATCTTCTTGTCCATTGGATCTATCCTTCTTGATTATGTATAAATCTCTTCAAAGTGTTGAAAGGAAACCTCTTTGATTTTTTCAAATAAAGTGGCTTCTTTCTCATCAATTGTATTTGTTTCTTTAACCACATTTTTCCATAATATGTCTTTGGATTTCCTATGGAAATACTTAATGTTTCTTTCCTTGACCTAAATATGCCATAGGTTGTGCAATTTAATTCTTCATTTGTCTTCGTTAGATCACAAGAAATTTTGGTATTTTTGAAGGTGTCTCATTCCTTATCCAATAGTTCCTGGGTTACCATTTCCCCTTCCAAGTTTCCTTGTATCACTTCTAGCTATCCTAACATATATTTTATTTGAGTCTCTGATGGATTGTACTTATGTTTTCCCTAGGATTTGAGTGTCATTTTAATAATTTTCAATTTATATTCCCAAACAAAGACATGAGATCCTATGATCCTTTGAAACCACAAATGGGATACAAGGTGAAAAAAGAATGGATCATGCATACATGGAGGATTGAAGTGAAAGGGGATAGGTCCAAGGTTTTTAGGATTCAAGAGAATAAGGGAAATAGGTTTGTGATCAGATATAGCCCAAGGGAGTATGTGAGAGAAGAGGGATAATGAGGAATCAAACAAGGATCCACTAATTAATAATCTAACTATCCTGGTAGCAATATGACTAGGATAAAGCCTTTTATTTGACCAACTAAAACTTATTTTAGAGGGCTTAATGTCCACCATGTCAAAAAATGCCATTAAATATTCCATGCTCTCTTCGGAGGGATATTGCACTATATTCCTCCCCTTCTTTTCTTTTTGAGAGAGGGTGGTGTTGATATCCCATACCAAAATATAACTCAAGACTCTAGCCCAATATTGGAGGCCCATCAAATATGTGCAATAGATTGTCTTTTCTCGAGGAAGTTTTAGCATATAGGAATTTATTAAATCAATAATTTGACCAATGGAGAGATGAATTAGTCTTACCAATATCTAGCTCTGAGTAACTTGGGTAAGTTCTGATCAAAAGATTCATGGGTTCCAAATACTGTAGAGACCACCTGAGCTTCCTCACAAACTAATAGTCATTCTTGTGTTGGAGTTCCAAATGAACCAACTTTCTTCAATTATCTCAACATCCTTCATATTTGTTTCCTAGAGAAAAAGGACCCGAGGTTTCTTCACTCTAACTAAATCATTGATTGTTTCCATTTTAATATTACTCCCTAAACCTCTACAACTCCAGGAAACAATTTTAATCATTTACATGACGATCTGGGGATTCCCCTTTTTTGGGGAAAGAACCTCCATGATTTCTAGTTTACTATTTTTCTTTGCAAAAGAATCCATCCAATGTACTTTCAATAACCAAATATCTTTCTCTGTTAGATGTCGGTTCCCTTTTGTGCTTTCCATAATTTCTCCTGACAATTTTGGCAAGGGAACTTTGAGTCATCTCTTTGTTAGTATCCTTTTCAAAGCTATCACATAACTCTCCTTCTTCAGATATGATGGGAATATCACACCGCTAGCTAGGATTTGAAGGGGGTGGATCAACAGAGGCATATGGGATTGAGATATCACTTTTTTAGGATGCAAACTCGTTTGGTATTCCATCATGATGAAGCATAGATTCCCTATAATTTTTAGAAGTGGGATCTTCACAGTGCTCATCGGGGAGGTACCCTTCTTTGTTTGAAAGGGAATCACACTAATTCTAGTTGACCATTGGTTCCTTTATTTTCGGCTCTACCTTAACATGGGAGTTCACTAAAGAGCTTGTATTCGAAGGAGGGGCTTGGGGGGCTTATTTCTTTCCTGACTAGAATGTTGGACCTACTTTGATGCTTTAATTTTTTCTTAGGTTGCTACCACTAATCAAGGCCTTTAGTGGGTGACTATTCCTGCTGAGACTTCAAGCAATTTTTAGCAAAGTTCCCATATTAGTGATAATCATTACAATTAAATGGGAGTTGTTTGTATTTGACTCGTTGCAGATACAACCAATTATCTACGGTTAGTTGAATGGCTTATTTAAGTCCCTTTTCAAGATCAACCTCCACACAAATACATGTGCATTCCATCATTGGGATCATTAATTTCAATGCATTTTCCCATGGTATTTCCTATATTGTGGATGGTTTCATCATTCTAGCAATGCAAGGGTAGGTAGGGGAGACACAACCAAAGTAGAACTATTGAGAGGATATCATTTTATGGGTATAAATTTGGAGTCCAAATATTGATGTACATTCCTATGGAACCAATGAAATATGGGGAACTATATAAAATATGTTCTCTACCATCTTTTTCTTCAAGCAAGAACACACAAATTCCTCTACCACCAAAAGATTGAGAAGTTATCCCTTGAACAAGGGTTTCCAATTTTTTTCAATCCATTGGGCCATGGCTTGAGGGGATGGCCATATCCATGTGAATTATCTAACTAGGCCATTCTGAGCAATACAAATCACGAGTCAATGAGAGTTCATGGGGTGAAATGGGACCTTTGGAATGTCATGCAAATTTTTGACAAATTTGGTGGGGGTGCCTTAGCATACTTCAAGAGAGAAGCGACCAAAGAGAAAAAGGATAAGATGTCATGGGAGGGGAACCAACGTCCCCTCCAAAGTATGAATCCATAGGAAGGATCCAAACAATGGGATAGGGTTGTCATCATGCAAGAGGAAGAATGTGGATTCATAGTAGCAATCAATGTTATTTTATTTCCCCTTTTTTCCCTAGGTTTTATTTATTTCTGAATTGTTATTAATCACTAAATAAATTATTGCCATCTACTACAAAATGTTAGATGAATATCTAGATCGACCTTGTTTGAGTATCTAGTGGTCATTTCTCATACTAGAAGCAATAAAATGATGTCTATCCTTGCTTGCTCAAAATTTTAAATTATTGTGAGAAAACTTTAAATTACTTGTCAAAATCCTCAATCATTTTTGCAATAAAAACAATATAATCAATGTATAAGAGAAGGATGACAAAGAGTCCAACCATATTAATAAAAATGAAAAAGTCCTCTTTTAAATTTTTTTCTTCATATATTTTTAACAATTTAATATAATTATTAAAAAAAATCCTCATATTCTTTACATATTTTTAAAAGAAAACTTAATTAAAAAAATTAATATGTATGAATTAAAAAATATAAACATAATTAGTAACAACAAAATATGTTTCTCTAATATAAATAATATATATCAATGAGTCTCACTACCATTTTTAAATAATGCATTCAAATTTTATTCATTTTCATTTTTATAATTTAGGAAATGAGGGATCATTTATTTTATTTTATACCATCATAAATGCATCTTAGGTAGAAATCTATCGTGTATTGAGAAGAATGAAATTCCTTAAGTTGCAAACATTTTTTCGTTTTTTTCAATTTAAAAAAAAATTACTTCTTCAAAATAATACTTGATATGATATATTTGGACATATAATAAATCTAAAATTAAAATTATTTAATAGACGAAATATCAAGCTTCTTTTATTCATAACCATTTATTTATCCATTTATTTATTCATAACAAAGTTGTATTTATGAAAGTAGATATTTGAAAAGTGAAAAAAAAGGTTACACAACTTGCTTTTTAATCGAATTAAATCCACAAAGTTAGAGATTTTAAAGTTCACATTCTTAATGTTAGTTGGTGAATTATTTTTTTTATCTAATTAATTCACTTCTAGATATAATCATATTTTTGTCTACTTCTCAATATAGTGATATTTCGCACACAGTTTGCGTGCTCATGTTTTAATGGTATATGGGTGCAATACTATCTCAAAGAATTTTCGCATAGAAATTCTCATGAATCCCATAGAAAATTCTCACATGACCATGTAAATGTAGAGTGTGGGTTGAGAGTGGCAATATTTTGATTGAGTGTGTTTTGATTGAGAGTGTCATAAGAATGTAAATGTAGAGTGTGGGTTGAGAGTGTGGCAATATTTTGATTGAGTGTGGATTGAGAGTGTGTATTATTTAGTTCGATGAATTTATAATTAAATGAATGCATTTTCGTGTCATATGTATAAATTTGTGATTTTTTTTTTTTTCATTGTTGTGATATTTATAAGCTTTTTTTTAAGGTGGTAAACAAGTTGCTTCTTGTGTATGGTTTAATATTAATTTATGAAGTTATATTGAATCCTCTACTTTTTGTGTTGCCCGGATGTATTGAATAACATTAAAGATTACCTTGCTTTAAAATGATTATTTTGAAATATTAAATTATAACTTCATTTTAATAAATTTTGTGTTTAAAACAATTTCATCATATGCTCATGGTATTTGTAAGAAACACTCAAGCATTAAAAATATGAGCAAAACATTTTCGGGATAAATGTTATAGAAAATAAAAATAAACATTGATGATGAACATGTTATCAAATGAATGTTAAACTATGATATTTCAAGTTCTATTGTTTTGGTGAATGCATTTAATTTCATTTTAATAAT
>ML781785.1:491003-501557 GCA_009831015.1 Picea engelmannii | reverse complement strand
TTCATGCTTATCCCTGGTAAGTGCGTGCCATCGTACATGCAAATTGCAATGTGGCCTCCAATGCTTGAGATGACACTCTTTGGCAGCTTTGTATTGTGGTCTCCCGTGCTTGAGATGACACCCTTTGGCAGCTTTGTATTGTGCCCTCCAATGCTTGAGATGACATTCTTTGGCAGCTTGTGCTGTAATTATTTGCCAGTTTTGTCAAACGCAGGGCTAATAACTGGGATTGGCTGATTTAGACGTTAGGGCTATCTCGGCCTAGTACATGAATTTTCATCTTTTCACTGTATTCTCTTCAGGACGAAGTTTAACGTACTTTGGATGGAAAATTATATGATAATGTTAATGGTCGTATCTCAATCTCTCCATCGCTGTATCTAACAGTTTACAAAACTGAAAATACTGGCAAACTCGTCTGAAAACTGAAAAACTGGACAAAATCAGAGAGAAGTCCAGTTTGGTGTCATTTTCACCAATTTGGAACAGACCATCTTCCATTCTCGGCAATCTCATTGGGATACATGAATTTTTTATTCAAGGCAGTAAAGTTCGTTTAATTTTGTACTGAAGACTGTCATGGAAAGGTGTATGCCACCTCTTATTCCTTAAAACAAAAAAAAATTAGGAATTCAATAAATTATACTCATCCAATCCGCATCATTGAATACCATAGAGCGAGTTGCTATCATTCCTACTGTACAGGTTCATAATTTGACGTGCCTACATATTTATTTCAACTTGTGTGTGTAATGTTGAGCGAGAAGCCATTCTTGTATAGGTTGTATAGGTAGGGAAATTCTAGAGGAAGTATTTATCATCTTCTACCTCGTTAGTGTCATAAAGGTGATAAATCTCTCATTCCATGGTGTTTTGGGAGTTGTCCAATGCTCATTTTCACTATCTAGTTAAGGAGAGTTTGTTCTTATTTTAGCAATGTTGATAGGTGACAAACCTCTCATCCCATGGTGTTTTGGGAGTTGTCCAATGCCCAGTTTCACTATCTAGTTAGTGAGAGTTTGTTCTTATTTTAGCAATGTTGATTTTCTTCTTTGCTCTTTTCAAAACTTAAAGGTGATTTTGATCTTCTAAATTAGGGTTGACCATCTTCTTGTAATATCTTAATTTCCTTTTATCCACTAGTTCTTTATCTCACCACATATTCTCCTTAAATTTAGAAGTGATAATATTTGTAACATTATGTCATTCCTACGTTTGCAATTTTGGGGAGCCTCTTGTCATACAGGTTGTTTATCTTGTTGTTGTGTCAATTTAATTGTCTAAAATTATGGTAGGGTTGTTGAAATAATGTAACTGCAAAGAGTATTCTTATTCTTATTGTTATATTATTCATAGGATCAATCCCCATTGTGGATTGATCATGTCGGTTATTGTATTAGGACCAAATCCCCTTTTGCGGATTCATCAACAGACAATTATAATAGGTAGAATAAGAAGTCCGCCCCAACAGTTATTATTGAGACCTAGAAATATAATAAAGGTGGGTTTACCCACCTAGATTGAGAAGTCAGCCTTGCGAGTGAAGAGACACTTCACACGTGCCAACTTGTATATATAGAGAGGCCAACGCCTCACTTTGACACACAACTCACTTGCTCATTCTGAGAAGCAAATCTCGACTTACCAATTGTAGAGAGAGAGAAGAGTGGTGCATCTTTCAGAGAGGATTTTCTGTATTGGTTTGAGTTATCTCTTGACATTGTATTGACAATCTATGATAAGGAAGTTTTGTTGGGTTTTCTTCCCCTAGAGGGTTTCCCAGGATAAATGTTGTGTCTCTTGTGAATGTGTATTTCTCAGTGATCTTGTTCTCATGTTGCTATTATCTATTGAAATGAAAAGAACTAAAATAATGGCATAAACATTAACATGGCATCAGAGCCAACCTGAAGGAAGCATATTTCACAAGAGAAAAACGTCACTATTGCAGTACCTGCAAATTAGGGTTTTCCAAAAGTGAATCTTTTTATCCCTAAAACCACCTAGAAAGTTGCGCCCTCCCCCAAGGATCGTTTTGGCACCTTCAGCGCACCTTTTCAGTGGCTAGATCTCCCAGAAAGTGAAACCCTAGTTTGACAAAGTACGAGAAAATCAGAAAACCAGAGTACCAGAAGTACCAGAAGTACCAAAGTACCAGAAAACCAGAAGCACCAGTCCAGAAATCCGCAAATCAGATTTGGAGGAGTAAAAGTTGGATTTTCGAAATTTCGACTGGTGCTCACCTCATCTCAGCGCATCTATCCCCTCGATAAGAATTTCAAAATTCGAAATTTGAAAAATTAGGGTTTCCTCATAAAACCCTAAGTTGTAGTTGCAGTTGCAGTCTCAGAACCAGCTGCAGTTGCAGTACTAGTTGTAGTTGCAGCTGTAGAACTAGTTGCAACCACCCTTGAAGTTTTTAGTAATGATTACCGCTGCTACCAAATGGAGCCACTACCTACAAATGCTATCAAAGGTATGTACTTACATATGTTTAATGGTTAAACCCTAAAGAGTATTTGCAGGAGAAGGGATCTCTTGCCATAGATCCAGAAGGATCTCAAGATCCAACACATTCTGAGGAATGATGCAACCCAGGTGTGATTATTCTAATATGCATCTATTTGTTATGAAATTATCTTGATCAGTGTTGCATGTTGAAGCTATGATCAAATTATTAGAAGAATTAAAAGTTGAGCATAGAGCTTATCCTCTAACCTAACCTTCTATCAATATAGCGTGTTATATTAGTGCAACAGGCAGGTTGAAGAAATCACTCGTCACTTGAGTGAAGGAGACCTAGAAGAAAAGCAAGTACTCACTCTTGAGGACAAGGCTCGAGGTTTGATTAATCAAGATTCAAAGGTACACATGACAAGTTGATGACTTTAGTTGAGATAGAAATCGTCGTAAAGTATTATACTTGATAGCATGTGAGAATATAGAGGTAAATACTTTGCCTGATATGACTAACACCTCCTCTAGGAGAAACCTCGTGTGTTAGTTCCAAATTGCCATGGAAGAATTCTTGTTCACAACACTATGAGAGTGTTGACCTCATTTCGTATTGTATTCCTTACCTTTAATCTTTGCTTCAGATAAATTATAAGTGATAGCTCTAAAGGAGCTATTGTGATGATTTTTCGTGTTATTTCTTTATATTATCAGAAGTATATTATTCTTGCTTGTTGCTTTGTTGACCTTGCTCCAAGTCACATGTAATAACCCTGAGAAAGCTATAACGAAGGTTGTAGAAGGAAATGTGCTAAAGAAGAGATCATAAATGAACCAATCATCATTGGAAGAGAAGAAGGTGAATTGCATGAGCTAAAGGGTCACTCAGAAGTTGCCATGACCCACGCCATTGAAGAATCTTGGCATAAGAGGATTAACTCACATAAAGTACAAGGCGCTACCATACATATGCAAAGCGGTCATAGGTTTACCAGAACTCAAAGGTGACCATGAAGGCGTATGCAATGGATGTGCACAAGGGGAGAACATCAAGAACCCACTTCTGAAGAGGGATAGAAAGGCAGAAGGGGTCCTATAACTCATTCATTCATATGTATGTGGCCCAATGCCATCATCCTCCATTAATGGGTATGTATACTATGTATCATCCATTAATGATTATTCTCGTAAAAGACCTAGATATATTTGAAGTGTTCAACAAGATCAAGGAATTCAAAGCCTTGATAGAGAACCCTTCTATAAGGAAGATTAAGATACCAAAGTCAGATAATGGAGGAGAATATACCTCGAAAGAGTTCATGAACTTCTGCAAAGATGCTAGGATCAAGATCCCCAACAAAATGGTGTAGCTGAATGGAAGAGCATAACCATACTGGAAGCTATGAAGACTATGATCCATGATCAATATCTTCCTATGTGCTTATGGGAAGAAACAACAATGGCAGTGGTTTATGTGTAGAACCAATTATCCCATAACACACTTGGGTTCAAGACCCTGGAAGAGATGTTCACCGGAAAGAAGCCAGAGGTAAGCCATCTCAAAATATTTGACTGCCCAGTCTTCATACACATTCCAAAAGAGAAGAGAAACAAGATGGAACCCTCCGAAAATAAGGGAATATTTGTGGGATATTGTGAGGTCTCCAAGGCCTTCAGAATCTATATACTAGGTCACTGCCACATTGAGATCAGCAGGGACGTGACCTTTGATGAAGAAGCAAAACTTAAGAAATCAAGAATATGCCAGCTTGAAGAAGTATATGAAGAGGAACCAGTAATTCCCAGGATTACAGAATCTGTGAGGGAAGTTTCTAGAGGTGCAAAACGAGTGAGGGAAGTTGTAACTTCCCCTGATGAGGAAACTCTTGAATACCATGATGTAACAGAAGTTCAAGAACCTCCTCAAATGACCTTCTCCCATAAAAGGAAGACTGCTTGGGCAAGAGAGCTTATTCAAGTTGGAGATAAGTATGGTGTTCCAGAAGGAACCTCGAGATAGGTGAAAAGACCAAAGCCATTCTCTAGTTACACGGCTTTGATGTGTGATCTCCTAGATGAGGAGCCTACCTACTTTGAAGAAGCCATTCAAAAGAAGGAATGGGCAGATGCCATGACAGAGGAATACCAATCCATAATAAAGAATGATGTATGGAAAATAGTTCCCAAACCAAAAAGTAAGGATGTGGTATCATCAAAATGGCTCCTCAAAATAAAACATGCTGCTGATGGAAGTATTGAGAAATATAAAGCAAGATTTGTCGCTCGTGGCTTTTCCCAAAAGGAAGGCATTGACTATGAAGAGACATTCAATATCAAATAATTTCCATGCCTTGCGATATCAAATAATTTCCATGCCAATGCTATTCCTTCCCAATATATGCAATGGCATGCCATTCCATTGCCATGTCATTTCCATGCCTTGCCAATCCATGCCATGCCATGCCATTGTCATGTAGCTTCCCATGCCTTGTCATGTAGTTTCCCATTTTAACCTATATAAAAATAAATATAACTTTCCTATGTCATGCCTTAAGATTTCCATGCATCGACAAGTCAAGAAATGATATTAAAACTAAGTTACAATAGGATAAATATAACAACCCTTAACACAAGTAATCATTAAATGAAAGGGGGATGAAAATGCAAGCATAAACTAGGGTTTAGATAACAAATGCTTGTTGAAATGCAAGATGACACATAATAACCCTAGAATATTCAAGACATCAAGCAATGGTATGGTATGATATGCATTGGAAATGGTATGGTATGCATTGGCAATGGTATGCTATGGTATGGTATGCATGGACGATGGAAATGGAAATGGTATGCATTGCCTTTCCATTGCCTTGTTTGGTATGCATTGGAAATGGTATGGTATGGTATGGTATGCATTTGCAATGGAAATGATATGCATTGGTATGGTATGGAGATGATGATGACATTGTTTCGAGAATGATGATGCTGCCGATGAAGAAAAATTCCGATGACTCGTAGATATGCTAGCCAATGTTCCAAGATGATATTGATGATACTGTCCTCATGATGCCACTGATGAAGCAGACCTCTCTCGCTTGATGTTGTTAAAGAATACCCTTCTTGTTAAGGGGGAGTGTTGAAATAATGTAACTGCAAAGAGTATTCTTATTATTATTGTTATATTATTTATAGGATCAATCCCCATTGTCGATTGATCATGTCGGTTATTGTATTAGGACCAAATCCCCTTTTGCGGATTGGTCCACAGACAATTATAATAGGCAGAATAAGAAGGTGGCCCTGCCAGTGAAGAGACACTTCACACGTGCTAGACTTGTATATATAGAGAGGCCAACACCTCACTTTGACACACAACTCACTTGCTCATTCTGAGAAGCAAGTCTCGACTTACCAGTTGCAGAGAGAGAGAAGAGTGGTGCATATTTTGGAGAGGATTTTCTGTATTGGTTTGAGTTATCTCTTGACATTGTATTGGCAATCTATGATAAGGAAGTTTTGTTGGGTTTTCTTCCCCTAGAGGTTTTCCCAAGATAAATGTTGTGTCTCTTGTGAATGTGTATTTCTCAGTGATCTTGTTCTCATGTTGCTATTATCTATTGAAATGAAAAGAACTATAATAATGGCATAAACATTAACAAGGGTGAGTGTAATAACTTGATGGGTCCATTCTTAGGAATGTTCACATGTTCCTATACATATAGGGTCGGATATGGCCAAACCTCCAAGTAGATTGCCATGTAGTTTTAGTGGAACAAGAGCCTACTAAAAATATATTAAGGGCTAGACGGCCTCGAGCTTCTCTTATTGGTCAAAGATAGTGGAGATAGACAAGAGGAAGAAAGGGATAAGGGGGCCACCGTGTCCAGGTATGTTACATTTTTCTTAATTTTAATCATATTTAGTATTCCAATTTAGTAATTTTCTTCCAATAATCTAAATTTAGGAAAAATCTAATTTTGTATTTTGAATAAAAAAAGATACTAATTTGCATGCTATGGCTTTTAAATTGTAGCATATATCATGCAATGGAAGACCAAAACAGTTTAAATGCCTCACAAGAAAAATAAGAAGATCAAAACCCCAACCCACCAACACCACACAATGTAAACACTGAAATTGATGAGGGTTTGGTTGTATTATGAACCCTTGAGGAACAATTAAGGGAGACTAGAGAGCCTAGGAGAGTCTCCTTGGCCACTTCTTTGGACATCATTATGCATTCCATTGCAAGTGCCCAAGGGAAATTGATCTCTATTTATGATTATAGGGCATGAATGTATGAGTACTATAGCACTGGTTTGGAGAGAAACCATGTCAAAGAACTAGACATTTCAAAACAACAAATATTGTCTATTTTTAGGGATCCTAGAAATGGACAAGAACTACCATTGACTAGGAAGCACATCTCCATTGACTGGTGCATCCATCCCCAGATTAGTCAAAACTAGATGGATAGGTGGTACATGGTTTTTGATAAAGCTACCTATAATAACAAGGAGATGCCCTTATATTTTCTGAGAAAATTATGGGTTGACTTTATTATGGGTAAGCATGTCAACTACTTTGTCATTGGTGACTTCCATGGGGTGGGTCAAGGGTTCTCACAAGACCAAGAGTATGCTAGGTGCAACCTCAAGTTAGGTCCCAATTCCCCAGGCGAAGGCATGACCCCCCTACCCAACATCCTCTTGTTGCAAAGAACTTGCAACCAGTACATATAGTCATCTCCTCTTTGACTCGTAGCCTAATAAAACACAATAGTTGTTTTGCACTATCTTGACAAGAGGTGCCTACCAATGACATTTATAGAGGAGTTGGAGCATCATCATGCACAAGAGAGTATAGTGAGGAGAGAGAACATGGACATAGAAGTCATCCATGTGAGCCTCACAGATGTTGAAGCTGCGTAAATACATGCTATGGGTCTATAGAGTTGAGTGGACATCATAACTTTATGGAGGAGGTTAGTATCTTAACCCTCTTTATGTTTTTCATCGTTATATATTTATTTTGTATTTTGTGAATTTATATAGATATTTGATTGTATCTTTTTTGTAGTTGTTGCATCCCAACAACAGACCCTCTATGCATATGGATGCATTAGCGCATAGCCCCACCACCGATGCAACAGTAGAGGAAACATGTTCATTAGGTGCACCATACACATAGGTATGTATCACATTTGATAGATTCAACATAGTCATTTCTTTATTTTATGACATCCTCAAAAATTTTATATGTTCTTTTGTTTCTACATTTTTGGCATAAGGCGATGCCAGGGATTTTCCATCTTGGATGGACAAGTCACCAGCCTCACATGTATCGTGTGTAATGTTAAATATCATACAATTCTAAAAAAAAATTGTTTATGTTTTTGAATTTTACTATTTGGTACTAATAGTTCAATTTTATTCATATGTATGTAGGTCATCGATATATTTGTTAGGTATAGTAGTATTGCACCCCCTGCGTGTTAGAAAAAAAGGATCGTGGAGCAATAAAATAAAACAAATGCAGAAAAAAAACCCATAGAAGATACACAATAAAATAGAGACACATATATGTGTGGTTCACCCAGTGTGGGCTACGTCCGCCAAAGAAATTTCTAGGTCCTTCCTTTTTATTATCCAGTAAAATGAAGGGAAACAACCCACAACTCAACCATTGTAACTTCCTCTTCTTTCACTCGTAGTCTTGACGCAACCCGCCCCTCACCGAGCAAGCCGCTCCACCAGGACCTTCTAATTCTCACGGGCCCGAAGAGTCAACGGCTCTCTTTCTCCCTCAGGAGTTCTTGTCACCCACAAAACACTATTCGGAAAATCTTCCCTTCGGAAATCGGGAGATTGGGTCTCGCGATATCGTGAACCTTGTGTGCATGATCTCGCGCAATTCAAATCCTCGAACCCCGAACTCCGACAACACGCCACCTATCCTCCAATGAGCCTTGGGTCCCACGCTGCCACGTCTCCTTCGGGATTTCGTGGATCGCGAATCCACGATGCGAGAACTCTTGGGCGTCGAGAACCCCAATTTCCCGAATGATGAAATCCCGAAGTCCGATGACACCTGTCCTCCCCTCGCTCTCGAGGTCCCACTTCAGCCACGTCACCTTCTTTCTCGTGCGATCGGGGATCGCGGGATCACGATTTTACCGGTCACCATTCACTTGCATCACAAAACTCCGAACCCCGATTCTCCGATGCCACATGTCAACATCTCCTGGGGAGGCCTACTTCTTGACACCTGTCTTCCACTCGTTCTATCGGGATTTTGCGATTCGAGAGTTCACGCTTCCTGATACACAAGGTCACAGACCCTGCCAAACCCCGAATCCCGACTCCTCAATATCTTCCGCCACGTGTCTTCCTGGAGATCGACGGCTCCAGTTGACTTGGGAAATCGCCGGTCGCGATTTCAAAGAGTATAAAACTCTTACCTCCGGGAACGCCGAACGCCGAACCCCGATCCAAAGGGATCCTGCACCACGTGTCCTCGTCCAGATCAACGGTGCAGATTCATTCGGGGAATCGCGATTCGCGATTCTATGAGGGGTGAATCCTCGCCTTATCAATCCCCGAATGCCGATACCCTGAAGCTGGATGGGCTTTGATCCTTCCTCGCCAGTGCTTACGGCTATCTCCCATGCAACTCTTCCACGTTCGGACGATCCTCGGGATTTTGGGTTTCTCCTCGACAACTCCAAGTCATCGATTCTCTTCCTCTTGAAGAGTTTTTTTTTCTCCGCTTCACCACCTTTGCCTGTGCGAACTTTCCTGGGGCTGTTCCCACAGCGAAACAAAAGAACTGTCCCTCCTGAACTTTATTCGACTGACTCCTTCAAAGAACCTTTACGAGGTCTGCTCACGTTTCAGCATTCAATCACTCTCCAAGTGTTGAAGTCATTCAAATCTCGTGCACTCACCTGCAACAGATAATTTGAGCTTCTTTCCTTAGACTAACGGCTGAGACCCACGTCCAACCTGCACTCACCTACATGGCTTGAACACTCCCAATTCACCCTGGGCAAACGAGAACAAAGGTTCAGCTGCTTAGCCTCCTCGACGCACTCTATGCGGAGGAATTCAACTGCACTCTATGCAGGAATCTCCTGGCTCAAGCAGAGAAACAATTGAAACTCATTCTCTCAGGTTTCTAACCTGATATGCTATCACATAAGAAGCATATAAAAGATAAACATATAAGGAAGAAAGTATGCAAAAGCATAATATCAACAACACAAAGAGACTAAACACATCCATGGGATTGAATAAAATCTTTCCTATTAATTCAATGTCTATACATGGAGGTTCTTCACAAGCTCTCTACTCTGTTCTTCTTCCTTTCTCATGCTACTGCTGCATAATACAAGATGTGAATAATAATACAACCATACAATGGAGGGTGCCTATATTCGTTTTCCCTCCTGGAAGATGAAACTGTCTAATCTACAGCTAACCCTATCTACCAGCATTTAAAACCGTTAAATGCCTCCTTATCTATATTATATTACAAATGCGCTCAGCTTTGAATGCCTTTAGTAAACGGCGGCGCAACAATACCAAGGTGAAATTCAAAATCAAAAAGGTTTGATGGCTTGTCCAACTATACGTTCTCTTTCTCCTCGCGTTGGTTCGCTTGGTAGGTGAGCGATGCTCCTGCATCATACTCCTCGGTTCAAAAGATTTCATGGGCTCCTTCTCATGAGCTCCTGCACACTACGCCCATGCTTCTGAATCACTATTTCTGTTTCCGAGCTGGCATCCTCCACTGGGTGATCTTTCCACTTCACCAGGTATTCAAAATACTGCTTTCTCCTGGTCTTCTTCCCTAGTCTTTTATCCAGTATGCACTCCATCTGAGGCTTTTGTGCCACTGGCAACTGCTTTTGCCATTGGACCACTGGTTGTTCATCAGTTGCAGCTCGTACATCTTCGAATTTATATGGGTATAAATCCGAAATATTGAAAATCGGAGATATCCCGATGCCCTCTGGCAACTCAAGCTCATATGCATTTTCCCCAAATTTCTTCAGGATTTTGCATGGCCCAATTTTCTTCATCTTGAGCTTGTTATATGTTC
>ML781785.1:436524-458770 GCA_009831015.1 Picea engelmannii | reverse complement strand
TAAATAGTAAATAATCATAAAAAACCCACATTTGATATAGTAAAAAGTAATAAAATGAACAAATAACAAAATTTACCATACCATTTTCACATTTTACCATTGAGTGCCCAAAAAACCCTCATTTACCCTCTACCTTCGGCGTCGAATTCCAGGAACTACGGGAGACCATCTAATGTGACGTCAACTATATTTTGGTAAGTGCCTCATCCCTTATCTTTTCATGGTTCAAAATTATATTTTCATTGGTTAAAAGTCAAGTTTTAAGTCAATTTTTTGAACCCTATGTGCGTGGGAGCATTCTCGCAGGTGGCCCGTACGGGACCTGCGAGAATGACCCATTCTCACAGGTGGGCCATGGGCCACCTGTGATAAGTTCACACTGTGCGAAGCAGGTCACCTGCGAACAACGCAAAATCCAAAAAAATTTGTAACGTTTAGCCAATTGCAAGATTTTTATCTCATGAATAAAATCACTGACCATGTTTGTGTGTTTTTTATGCAGGTTGCTAGCCACAATCATGATGTTAGAGTGGCGGGAACGAGAGCACGAGGAGGAAAATTATAATGCCAAAAACCATCCTCCTACCTTAGATGCACTAAGAGACTGCGGTCTCTTAAAGTATTTATGCATCACGGGCATGAGAGCCCAAGTTCGATTACTGAAATACTTAGTCCAAATGTGGGATCCGGACCAACAAGTGTTCATCGTGGGAGCCCATACCTTGAGTATTGACATTGAGGATATCTATTTCTTGAATGGATTATCCAGGCGAGGATCCTATGTCAGTTTGTCCGGTAGCAGAGCAGGGGGTCTAAAAATGAGTGAGTATTGTAACCAGTACTGCGTGCCTGAGGCTGAACGACAGAAAGGAAAAGTGGCAATTTGGGGAGTGACTGATTTGACTCTCCGTACCATTCTCTTTACCATTTCTCAAATGGCGGGAAGTGTTGCTCCTCATATGGCTCTGCAGATCTATTTCCAGTACGCCATTGAGTGTACTGAGCCTCGGGTTTTCAACTGGGCTGACGCAGTATTACACAATGTCAAGAAACAATTGACTAAGAGCAGGCGTGGAAATCTAAAAAAGTTTGGTTATGGATCATTGTTAGTGTCTTTCTTCTTGGAGAGAGTCCTGGTACTTCGTCTGTAGGCTGAGTGGAATCCTCCTGGTCCCAGAGATTCGAGGATGTTACGGTGGTGTTGACTCATGGCCCAACATGTGGCAGGTCCTATCGTCAAATTTGACGATGTTTTCTTTGACTGGTTGCAGATCCAGATTCTGATGGTAGACGACTACGCCTACGCTGGGCTAGACTTCAGAGGAGATCCAGATCTTGCACTTCCTGAAGACGCACAGTGGGGAGACCTCGGTAAGAAGTACACAAATTTTCTTGTTTTTAAATGTTTTTGAGTTTTTATCCTATTTAAATGTTTTTGTTTTTATAGTGTTACCTGAAGACTAACACCAACTTCTTGTTGATAACACAGACGTTGGACCATATAGACCTGTCGGCAGTTCTCCTATCCAGCGGCGAGGAGAGGCAGTAGTAGCAGTTCCACAGTACGCCAAGGATTATCTAACAGTGGAACAGAACTTAGAGGGTTTGATGGCAGACGTTCCAGATATGAATTTGGAGGATATTCCACGATGCGACCAATGTCACACTGTGGGAGTCTCTGCCTCTATGGGTTGACTACTCTGCAGAGTTGCTAGGACATTAGTGTGCTATCGTGAACATCATCCTTGATGTCATTATGTAGAAGCTATAGGCTTCAATTTTGATATTTTGGTCTTCGGACACATTTTGTAAAAACAAACTTTGATCGTTATATATAAATACATGGCTTCTACCGGCTTACATTACATTGTGTACATTTTAATGTGTTTGATTTATAAGTGATTTAAATGCCTGTCCAATACATAATTAGCTAAAGCATATGTCAATGTATTAAGACATCTAGGAATGTGTTGATATTCAATGTGATCAAAATACCGTTCCAAGAGGCGAATTTGAAAATATACCCTTAATAGAGTAGGACTTCGAATAGAATATACATTACTGAGCTGTAGTACTACCAGCTGCGACTCAAGTCGGAAAACCAAATGATGAATTCCAAGAGAGATAGCATCAAACAGTAATTCAACCACGACGCTATACTCTACGATGTTATTGGTTGCTCGACCAAGACATATACCTCGTAAAGATATAAGCTCGTTTGTTGGGGCATAGATTTCCCAGGCAGCGGAAGCTAGGTTCCGAGTACTACGGCTAGCACCGTCAGCGAAGCCAATATAAGGAAGTGAATACTTCGACATTTGGCAATCAAACACAACATCACGTAAGGGCAGAGACTAGATAACGTCAAAAGAAAAACTAAAAATAACACACACACGCAGTATGATACATAAAATACAAGTACTAGTGCACAAATGACTCATGCATAGTACTTCTTTAAGTACAACCCATTTCTGGGTTCACTCAAAGGTAATCCATCATAATCAACTAGCTTATACGCTCCTTTTTCCAAAAATTTGCTAACAATGTAAGGCCCACGCCACATTGGTTCGAATTTCCTAGCCCCTAAGACATATTTATCTTGTTCATACAGAAGAACAAGATCTCCTTCAGAGAAGACATGAGGTTTGACATGCTTGTCATACTGTGCCTTAACACGTTTCTTCTGGGCTTCTATTACAAGAGTAGCGTCATGGCAAGTCTCGTCTAATAGCATCAAATACAATAGACGTTCCTCTTCAGCAGAAGTATTAGGTAAGAGATCTACAACTAGCTTCAAATAAGGTATTTCACATTCTATTGGCAGAATGGCTTCCATTCCATAAACTATTCGAAAAGGTGTAAATCCCGTAGCAGATTTAACAGATGTCCGATACGCCCACAATGTCGAAAAACAACCTCGTGTGCCAGCTAGTTTTATGGATACCTATCATCCATCGAATCATAGTTATAAGAACCTTATTGATGGCTTTGACCTGGCCATTAGCCTGTCGATAATAGGGTGTTGAGTTATCATGATGAAGGCCCAACTTCTCTGTAAGTTCAGACATCATATAATTCCTAAAATGACTACCGTGATCGGTAACGATAGCCTGAGGAACAACAAAACGAGTAATGACATGGTTGAAAAGAAATAACGTTGTAGTCTTCCCAGTATTATCGAATGTCGGCATCGCCTCGGCCCACTTTATAAAATAATCAACAGCTACAATAATATAACCATGCCCCCCGGCCGAGTGAGGGTGACATGTCATGAAATCAATGCCCCATTTTGCAAAAGGACCTACTGAGACTACAGGATGAAGGGGAGCAGGATGCGACCGAATCTTCTGATTATAGGTCTGGCAGGCATGACACTTCTGAACAGCAGTGATGCAATCATTGAATAAGGAAGGCCAAAAGTAACCCACACGTAAGATCTTTTGAGCAGTAGCATACCCAGACATATGACCACCACATGCTTCTGAATGGAAGTCATTCAAAGCTTTCTCAGCTTCTTCAAAAGTCAAACAACATCGAAAGACAGAGTCAATGCCTCGATGGTAAAGAGTATCGCTGAGGATAATATAGTGACGTGCTTGATAACGGACGCGACGTCGTTCGACACTAGTCAAAGCAGGCCGAAAAGTTTGAGTTTGGAGATATATAATGATATCTTTGTACCAAATATCGTCAGTACTGATAAGGAAAAGTGATTCGTCAGGTAACGAATCGACTGCTACTTTTTCCGTTGCAGTGTGGGGAAAATTACAAATTAACTCAGCGAAAACTAAGGATTTCTTCGACGTGGCACGATCGAATTCCAAGTCGAACTCCTGGAGAATGACAATCCACTTGGAGTACTTTCCCCCCATCAATTGACGTGTCAATATATGTTGCATGGGCTTATAATGTGAAATCACTATAGTCTTCCTGGAGAGAATATAATGACGAAAACGTTGAACTGCTTGAACAACAGCCAAAGCCAGTTTCTCAACATGTTGATACTTGATTTCCATCAAAGTTAGACTCTGACTCAAGTAATATATAATATGTTCATCGTGTGCATCATCCTCCTGAACGAGGACCATGCCGATAGTATACTTGGAAGCAGCTAGATAAAGAAAGTAATCCCGACTATAGTCAGGAGGGAAAAGAAGAGGATCTTTCGTGAGGGACAACTTTAGAGCTTCAAAGGCGTTGTTAGCAACCTTATCCCAGACAAAATCCGAACCTTTCTTTAGAAGACGTGTAAAACCCTGAGTAATCTCAGCATAATTCGGGATGAAGCGACGAAGAAAGTTTTCTTTCCCCTGCAAACTTTGTAACTGGCGCAGTGACGAAGGAGGAGGGAGATTAAGAATCACCTCAACCTTGATAGGATCTACCTGGATCCCCTGACGTGAAACAATGAAACCGAGGAGACGGCCAGACTCTACGCAAAAGACGCACTTATGAGGGTTTAGACGAATGCGATAGAACAGACAAAGAACGAAAATTGCTTGGATATGATTAGGGTGATCACCTCGGCGTAAAGAATGAGATGGAAAATCGTCCAAATAAGGTTGAACGATATGCTTTATATTGTGAAACGCATAAGACATAGCACGCTGAAACGTAGCACCTGCGTTCTTAAGACCGAAGGGGAGTTTTCTGTAGGCGAAAGTACCCCAAGGAAAAATAAAAGCAGTTTTATGTTGGTCCTCAGGAGCGATGTTGATTTGATTATAGCCGGAGAATCCATCCATAAGAGAAAAGATTTTGCTGCCGGCACAGTCATCGATGATCTGGTCGACGAAAGGGGTTGGAAAGTTGTCCTTTGGACAGGCTTTGTTAATATCCCGATAATCAACAAAAAAACGTATACTACCACCTTTTTTATCAATCGGTATGGGGTTAGAAACCCATTCTGTCAGAGCCATGGGATAAATAAAACCGGCTTTGAGAAGTTTTTCAACTTCAAGCTTGATGGCTGCGGCTTTACGTGGATGGACAGGACGGAGGCGCTGCCGGACTGGTTTAGCTCCGAGGTATGTCTTAATTTCATGCACAACAATAGCGGGTTCGATATCTGGCATCTCTTCGTAACTCCAGGCAAATACATCACAAAATTCCTTGAACAAAGTAGTATAGGTGACAATTTCCTCTGGAGAACACGAAGCTCCAATATGAACATTTTCAACTATCCTAGGTTTAACTGAAATATCAATGGGTATCGTGGGAGAAATATTGTTGAGTTTTCCTTCTGCAAACACATCATGTGTAGATCCGGGACAGTCGATATGACAACAATGATCGACGGAGTCGAAATCCGCTGGTAATTCTCGAGAGTGTGTTGTTCTAGAAACAATATGGAACGATGATGCCCATCGTCCCAAGGTGTATCAGCCATGAAGAACATGATCATCTCGTCAGTGGGGAAGATGACACAGAAAGGATCGGGAGAAAACTCCTTAAGAGAGGGTGTAGAAGGTGTTTCCGATTGAATCACATGATAAGTAGACTCAACCGGACTTAACGGCATGACGTCGCCGAAACAAGCATGATCTCCACGATCAGGGACTATCCATGGGTTAAAAGACACTAGAAGTTCATAAGGAACAACAGAGATCATATTAATCGAAGCAACTGATGGGCGTAGAATATCGGGTGGTGGTGGTATGGGAAAATTACCCATTAACGAAGAGTCTTTTAAGAGACCGACTCCAACATTCTCATAACCCGGCAGGGTTTTAGCTATAAACGACACATTTCCGGTGCGAGTATCGGAATTAAAGAAGGCAAGTTGATCAACCATAATGATGTTTCCTTGATGGGGAAAATGGACTACCCGAAACAGTGTTGACACAATAGCTCGCATGGAATCTACCCAACTACGGCCAAGAAGAAGATTATAATCTAGGGGAGCATCGAAAACTTCCACTTCAACTTGGATGGTCTTACCTTCGAGAGTACCCGACAATGACGAAAGAACACCGTAAGGCCTAAAACCTGAGCCATTGAAGGCTTTCAAAGTATTTTGTGACTCAGTTAACAGAGGAGAGCCAATGGATTTCCAACAAGTAACGGACATTACACACGTAGAGGCACCCTCATCAACAACAGTTCGACAAATGCTCTTGTCGTAGACAATAACTTGTATCTTAAACGCGAGCTGTGGAGGTAACCTTGGAACATGGTCGTCCAAATCAAAGACTATCAAATTCGTATCTGTAGGATCGATTCCACCTATGGCTTTCAACAGATCCCTCCATTGCGCAGGACAAGACTGAAGGACTTCAAGGGCATACATCGCTGAAGGTGCTTGGGCTAGATCTTCGACAATGCTATAGTTTTGGGCCGCACGAGCATGAGGATTGAATGCTGAATTCTTAAATACACCTTTTGGGGGTTGTAGGACTGTATCAAGGCTTGGTCTTTCGATATGAAGAGGACCGTTCGTAGGTGGATTGGCGGAGAGAGTTGTACCAAATCAGGAGGTAAATCGTCAACCTTATCCTTAGAAGGAGAATAGTCTTTGGCTCTAGTTGCGATGGCAACGTCATTGTTCTTAGAATCACTGGTGCACATCAAAACATATGATGTCGTAGAAGTAGATGGTTGGTCATGAATGACCAAGGAGGCCTATTGCTGAGACGGGAAGGGTTGGGACAAGACAGCCGGTGTAGAGGGTTTGGGCGTTCCTTGAAGAAACTTATTAACTTCGGCACGTCTAGGACAATCCTTCGTGTAGTGATCATCACCACAGATAAGGAAAGGGTAGTGTGGTTTGCGCTTATCCGGATCATCAACAGGAGGGGTTTTGGTTTGTTCCTTTGGATTATTATTTTTACTCTCCTTATTCTTGCCTCTCCCTTTCTTTGATTTATTTTTTCCGGTCAGTGTAGATTGAAAAACGTTCACTTCAGAGGTTTTACCGGTGGGAGGAGCAGGAGATGGAGAATTTTGAACATTAGAAGATGTGGATTTAGGGGTTTTAGTTGAAACGGAATGTGAGTGGGTATGAGTATAACCAATCACACCATCAGCTGCATGCGAGGCAGCTGGAGTAGTTGAAGCGTTGGAAGTACCAGGACGGGGTAGGTCAGGTAGAAAATCGTACAATGTTCCCATTTGTGAATAAACGAGATCAAGATATTGGGCACGACTTATAGCCTACTCCTCCATAACAACGCCACCCATGGAGATTTCCTTACCAATCTCGTTCACAAAGGATTTCGTGAACCATTCTGCTAGTAACTGATCAGGGAGCTCAAGTTTGATGAGACGTCATCTCCATCTCCATTCATGTATATGATCTGAGATATGAGTGCCTTTAGATTGTTTAAAAGAAGTTAAAATCTCAGTCCCGGTATCATAACGGATCGGTAACTGGTAATGTGTAAGAAAAGCCATAGCCAGGGTATTAAAATCGGAGAAGAAACCTCATGGAAATTCAATGTACCACTTCGCAGCGGAACCAGTAAGAGTTCTTTGAAAAAGACGTAGACGAATGGAGTCATCCATCAACGAGTTGGACGAACACCATAAATGAAAGGTCATGACATGATTATTTGGGTCCTCTCCTGGATTGCCATTGAATTTCGGAATATCCGATGGAAGTTTAGTAGGGATAGCAGGCCATTGAGGAGAGTGACGAATAGGATCATTTAGAATCCTAGACAAGTCTGGCAAATCCAAAGTAGCAAGGAAAGGCAACTGTCGGTTTACTTGCAGGTACTGATGGCTTTGGGGTGGAAGCCATGTTGGAAAACCAGTAGGACCATAAGCAGACTATCCATAGAGGGAAGGCCCTGGATTACTTTGTGGTGGACGGATAGGATAGTAACCCCAAGGATTGTAACCTTGAGTTTGAGTAGGGACCTGGGGTTGAGTAGTCTGATCCGTACCCCAAATAGGATTGGTTACACCTAGATAAGGTTGACCCACTGTAGGGACAGTTGGTTTCCCCCCAGCGACATCCTTTCCTGAAACATTTATTTAGTTGTAAGGATAAAATATCCCTTATAGAAATGGGTCTTGGAATTCCTTTCAAAGTGCTTTGTTTTCCTTCTTCATCAAGACATGTAAAGGTCTTGCTATGACAATATAGGATGAAATAGTGTTATTCCAACCAATCAATTCCAATTAGGATGTCATAATATCCCAATGGGATGATATTCATATCAACAACTATATTTATTCAATTACGATTTATTGGACAAATTCTTACATCCTCATTGATCCTTCTTTTGGTTCAGTGGCTAGCTAAACCAAACTTGACTTTCCTAGCTTACTTTTTTCCAAATGTAATCTATCCACTATTTTAGGATCAATGTAACAATGTATTGTTCCTGAATCAATTAAAATAGAAAAATGTTGATTAATGATCTTACCTTCCACTTCGATCATATTGGATTGGTACTCTGCTTGTCGATCTTCTAAGAATGCATATATCTTTCCCATGTCCTACAACATTGTAGCCTCTTGGATGTTGTGCATGGCATTCAATTTATCTCCTCTACAAGGGAAATCTTTGTATAGGTTATTTTCATTCCACCCCCAACATTGTATTGGTGGTATTCATCTTTTCCCCAAGGAATCCTCTTTCTTGGATTCATCCTTAGTAGACTGATCTTGTTGATTTTTATTAGGGTTTCTTGTATTGAAAGGAGGTTTGAACCACTTCCTCCTCTGATTAAATTTCTCCTTGATCATACAGGTACTTAGCCTTCCTGATGGTCTCAATCAATGTCCCAAGCTCATCATCTTGAATCTTCTCTTTTTAAAAGGATGATAGTCCACTTAAAAACCTTTGTATATTCAATTTTTCATCTTTGATAAATCCTACATACTTCATGAATCCCAAGAACCTCTTCTCATATTCTGTCATGATAATTCTTCCCATCCTTAGCTCAAATAACTCTTGCATATTCTTGTCATAGAAGTGCTATGAAAGGTACTACTGAAAATATTTCTTAAACTACTTCCAAGTGATCCCAATCTCATTAATGTTCTGAACTTGCTTTAGATCATCCCACCACATAGAAAATTTCCCATGTAAATGGTATGTGTCAATTATTGCTTCTAGGTTTGAGGAGTAGTTATGCAATGGAAAATTCCTGATGATTCCAAGAAGACATGCTTCAACATAATATTCCCTTTCTCTCTCACCATCAAAGGATGGTGGATTAAGTTTCATCAAATATCCTTGCAAACTGTCCAATTCAAACCTTCTTCTTTCGTTCCTAACATGAGACACTTTTGGACATCTTATTGAGTCCTCATATGCATACAATTTCCTTGTTGAGTAAGGCATTGAGTGATGTCTATGAGTTTTGCTGGCACTTCTTTAATGAGCATACCTTATGTAGTTACCTATTCTTTCATGATGTGTTTCTCTTCCTCCTTCCTTAAGTCTGATCCATTCCTTCCTTTCCTATGCAACTGATTTAGGATCTGCATTACTTGATCATTTAACTGATTTTATTCTCTCATCAACCTCTCATTGTCTCCTTTGTAACTCTACACTTCTATTTTCAGGATTCTCACAGTCTATATTAAGGTTTCGTGTTCCCCTATGCTCCTATACCCATTTGATTTTGTCTTTGCATTATTAACACTGATATTTTGAACTTTGTATTCTTTATCATTATTGAGGGATTCCTCTCCTTCCTCCTTTTCTGGAATATTCATTCGTATCTTGAGCTCATATGGTTATAATCCCTAATTCAACAAAATGTGAAAGCAACCATTTTGTTAGAATTATGCATATTATACAAATTTTCCAAAGAATGCTACATGCCCTTTTTATTCTGATTTCATGAAGGAATATATCCTCATTCTCCAAATTATAACAATTCAATGTTATTCTCCTATGAATCGTCTTTCTAATTACTATTCCCATGCCCCAATCTAATATCTGAGATGAAAGTTATGGATTCCCGAAAAAGTCACTTTCACCCTTTTTGTGCAAATAAGATATTGTTGTGGAAATGGAATGGTCATGTGCCAATCTTGTCAAATTATTCCACAGGCTCTTTAAACTAGTTCATAATTCAAATTTTTCACAGGTGCCTCCTTCAATCCACTTTCCTTGTGATCGCGAGCTTGAAACCACGGGCTTATACACTCTAAGAAATGTTCCATAGAATATTGCACCATTGGTCATGATCAAAATAATATCCAACAATGGAGATCCATAGCACAAATTGAAGTTTCTTGATCGTTAATTTTATGGATCTTATGTACTTTAGATATGGATTGTCAGCTGATTTGGTTATGTGTGATCCCATGATTAACATGTGTGGTGTAAAAGATGTTAACATGCTACCATGTTGATATGCGTGAACCATTGGTCTCAATGGTTGATTAAAACATAACTGTCAGATCATCCTTTTCATTGTGCGATTGTTTTTCCTCTGACCAACCCCTTTACCTTATCATGAGACTAGTGTTGGAACTAGGTCCTCTGGACTTCATAATTCTTTCATTCTTCCAGAGTAATACTTCCCTAAGTACACTTCACCAAAGTACTTATATTATCTCCACTAGTAGATCAAACAGTTGAGATTTAATATCCCATTGACTGGATGATTCGGGATCATCTAGAGGTTTCAATGAAATCAACGATCGTGACATAATAAAGTGTTGATATGGAAGGTCCTTATTTATTTCGAGGCTTCGACACTACAGGACTCTGGGATATTACAACTCTCAATTTTTTCAAACCCCTCAGATTTATACCTGTCGAGGTGGTCATAAAGTGATGATGACCACTTACCATTGGTTAACACCTCCTCTTACACTAGCTTAATCCAATGGCTATGACTTAATCAAGTTTAGATATGGATGGTTCTCATTTATTTCTGGGCTTTGGCACTCTAGGAATTTGGGACATTACAACTCTAAAGTGATTCAACTCCCCTAGAGTTATAACTGCCAAAGTGCTTATGCCATACTTCCACTGCTTGATCTAATGACTAAGAAAAATCTTGAAGGGATATTAGATAAAAGGTATACATGATTTCAATACTTTGGCACTTCAGAATATTGTGGCTTACCTTGTCCTTCTACTACTTCATCTAATGGTCATGAGAAATATCGAAGGGTCTTATATCAATGGTCCATGTGATTTTTCTACTTCGTCCTTCAACACGTTTTTTGGTAGAAGAAGATGGAAATTCCCGGAGATGATATGGCATGCCGATGTCAATTATGGTGACATGGGCCCATGGTATGTGTGCCACATGTCACTAAAAAATGGACATGTTGGGGTCCAAAGGAATTGAATTCATGTGACATGTGTCCCCATATGGAACCCTTGGAACATGCCATAAGACATGTCATCAGCCAAATAGATGGTCCACATTCGTCTACTCCAAATCTAATGACCTACATGACTTCGTGAATTTGTATTTGAACTTCATGGCTACAACACTTCATGGATTTGGCACTTTTCATCTTCAACACTTCATTTCTTTTCCTCGTCTCCAGTAATCACCGAAGTGGTGAAATTCCAGAGTCCCAAAAATTTCTATCTCCTACTTGGCCTCGATCAACAAATGACGATCTATCAGCTTGATCTGATGGCTCTGGTTATACATGAATGTTCTCAATTATATTTGACAGATATTTATTATTTGTCTCGTGATTTAATGATCACGATTCTATGATCCTTTACAAATGATCTATGTCTGCATTGCGCTTTGGATTCTATGTGTTTTCTGCAACACTCTTTCTACTAATATTTTCTTTCCTAATGCGTGTTATTATACATAATATTTGCAATTATTTACATCAATGGCAACTAATTTTCCAACATACCGATTGTAACATAGTTTCCTCACAATTTTGAAGGTGTTTCTATGATTGATCTGCAACGAATTCGATCCCAATAACACTTCCTTAAGGCACTCATTTTCCTAAGCTTTAGGATCTCAAAGACATATTATTTATTAATGGAAATACCATGTCCAACAATTCTAGCCCATATGAGTTTGGTGTTTCAACAAAAAACTATGATACCAATTTGTAACGTACCTAGCCACCCCCGAGCCAGGAACGCTACCTCAAAAACCCTGTTCGAAATTGATTTCGAAATTCTGATACCATTTAATTATTAAAGAATCATGAAAGAAACATGATAACAACACATGAAATAATAAATATTCATGCTACAATATAAATAATGTTTAAACATTCCATGCATATCAATAACCATCAATCAAGCACATCTAATATACACATCTCAGAGATATTAATTAATACATAGCGAAAATAAATATACAGTAGAGAAACACATGACAGAGAGCACTTATCTTAATCAAAATGGTTCACCAACTAGCTGTAGACCAAGGACATTCCACCAAACCATATACATTTTCGTTCCAGGTCTCAACAACAATTTCATCCCAATTCAAGGATATGAATCCACAAGGATGGTTCTAAGGCGTCACTAAGATTTCCAAACTAGTCAGCACTCAAGATCTCAAAGGTTCCTCAACACAAAACAATCCAAGCTACACCAACTCTCTTCTCTCCATCATGCACAACCCAAGAGAATTGACCCCCTTCTCTGCCACACATTCCCCTAGAATGTCCACCTCCTTCCAGGGCTCCAGTGCCTCTGGTCAAGAATATCCATGCTGAGACTGTCAAGACTGGCAGTTATGAATAATATTTAGTACATTCCAATGCATCTCAGGCATGCAAGAATTAATTCATGGATGAACACACAAGTCACTGCTAAAACCAACAAACAATGGCTTCCTCCTCAACGATTATCCCCCATGGTCCCATTCCAATAAAAATAATTAATGAGTGAAAAATGGAACGGAATGGACAGTGTGAACAAAAATGAATGAACAGAGTGAGTGAAGAAAAACCCTCAAAAAACCCACAATATGGGTTTAAACATTTACTTGCAAATAAAGAACCACATAGCCTTCCCCAAGAATCTCATGTAACCACTTCTATCCATTCAAACAACTATGGGTAAATAAAATATGATAAAATTACTTATACCCTTAATCCCCCTCTCTCATCGATTCATATCCCCCTATAACCCTTGTTCTTGTATGTCTTGCATCCATGGATGTATTTTATTATTAATAATGATCATAACATTACATTTCCTAGGCACTCTAGCCTCTTTAATAGTTTGGTCACTTCATCCTTTTATCAAATAAACAAAATACATTATTTCACATGGGACTCAAAACCGGGGTATTACACATAAGCTACAATCAACCCGATTGATTCCATTCTGGAAACTGGAGAAAAGGTCTCTTCAAAATATATACCTTCAACTTGAGCATATCCTTTACATACCAATCTTGATTTTTTCTTGGTAACATGTCCATCCTCATTCATTTTGTTTCAGAAGACTCACTTTGTACCAATCACATTTTTTTTCTTCGACATTAGAACAAGTTCCCACATATCATTCTTCTCTATCTATTCCAATTCTTCATTCATAACTTTGATCTAGTATTCATCGTTGTTGGCTTCTTCAAAATTGCTTGGATCAATTATGGATAACAGTGCTAGGTTTTGTTGTTCTGGTGAACATATTATTATTTGAGTTACGACTCCTTCATCTTTATTCCCAATGATCTGTTGTGGTGGATGGTTTTTCTACACTCATCTGCTAGGTGTCTTTGGAGTTACCTGAAGATCTTGATGATCATTCTCTTCTTCTATTTTCTCTTCTTCTTCATCTACTTCTTATTCTTTCAAATCTTCTTCATGATCCTGCTCCACTGAATCTTTTATTCCTTCATTTATTTCCATCCATCTATCTCATCAATCGTCACATTGGTTCTTTCCATTATTATGTTGATTCTTATATTGAATCATGTGTATTCTTTTGTTTTTCTTGAGTACCCAACCAATATTCCTTTATAAGCTTGAGAGTCAAATTTTCCAATCCTGCCATCTTCTCTTTTGATATAAAATTTTCTTCTGAACACTCTGAAATGCTTCACATTTGTTGGTCTTCTTTTCCATAGCTCGTAGGGATTATTATCATTGTTATTTATAAGCATTATCATGTTCTGGATATCAAATTTTGTATGTACTTCCATTACCCAAAAGATGTCTTTCATCATGGAATCATTCAACATGTTTCTAGGCATTTCCTGCATTGATGTGTTCTTTCTTTCGACAACTCCATTTTGCTGAGGTGTCCTAGCTACTGAGAATTGTCTTTTTATTCCATGTTCACTATAGAAGTCCATGAATTCCTTTGATGTAAACCCTCCTCCATTTTCTGATCTCAAACACTTGATTTTCAACTCTGTCTCAGTTTCAACAAACTCTTTGTATATCTTGAAATGTTTGAATACCTTTGACTTCTTCTTGAGAAAAGAAATTGTATTCATTATTGTGTAGTCATCAACTAATAGCATAAAGTATTGTTCATCATTCAATCCCTTCATTCTTGTTGTTCCAACTAGATCAATATGTACAATATCTAGCAATTTTTTTGTCGACCACTCTTTTGATTTGAACTTGGTCTTGGTTTGTTTTCCTTGTAGAAAATTATTGCATAGAGTATTTGTTGGTTTTGAGATCACATGCATTTCTCTTATTTCTTCCTTTCTGCTAATTTTGACAGGATTATCAAAATTTATGTGACCCATTCTTTTGTTCCAAAGCCAAATTTCATCATCCTTTCCTAAGAAAATTTTTCCTTTTCCAATTTCATTTAGTACATAAATGTTGCTTGGGATTCTTAGAATTGTAGCTACCAACTTGTCTGGTCCTTCTTTTCTTATCTCACAATTTTTTGAATCAAACATAAGTTTATTTCCTTGATCACATTTGACATACACTTAGTACATTGTGTTTCATGTCTTCAACTTGTAGAACATTTTCTTCTCGAGCATCCTTGCTTCCAAGATTGATTGTGCCTCTTCCTATAATTATGGTTGGTTTTTCATTCCCAAATGAAACAGATCCATATCATTCTTTGTTCAATGTTAGAAACCTATCGTTATCAATTGTCATATACTTTGAGCAGCCATTGTCAAAATACCATCCACATTTCTTGTGTTGAGCTTGTAGGGAAAGAGTGCATTCTTTAATGTTGAATTTATCATGCTTCCTTATTAATATACTTTGTGGTTCCTATATGTGACTATTGATATTCTGTTGTGATTCTTTAGGAGAAAAAATCAACCTACAATCTTTGGCCATGTTTCCAAAGTTGTTACACTTGTATCATTCTACTTTATCACTCAAGGATTTGAATATATTGTAACTTCTTCTTTGTGCTTCATGAGACCTTCTTGGATAACCACTTATTGTGTAGCCTTCATATTTTCTTCTGTTCTTAGTATTGGATATAAAATTCATAGATTTGTGCCCAAATTTATTACATGAATAACATAAACCAAGAAAAATAGTTTGATACCTGGGGGTGAAAGATCTTCTGAATGGCACTGCTCTTTTGAATCCTTATTCTCGTCGAGGTATTTCTATTGTTGGCTTCTTTTGATTCTAAATTCTGAATCTTCTCGGTTGTATAGTTTATCTATAATACTCTTCTTGGATATTCTTGTCTTATTCCTTTTTGGGATATCCTCTCACTATTTTTGCATAGCTTCTTTATTATGTTGTCTTAAAGCTTGATACTTTCTCTGTTTGGTTATATCTTAGTCTAGATATTTCATAGTATTTCCTTTGACTACCAATTATCTCATCCATTACTTTAGTGTTGTTATGTTGCATGTCCTTATTCTGAAGATCATTTATTACCATGACTATTTCTAATTCCAAGCCTTCGATCATTATGTCCTTTTCATATAACTAACCTATATGTGCTTCTTTAATTCTTTTGTCTTCTTCTTGTTCGATTTTTAACTTTGCAGTCATCTATTGTATTTTTAACACTCTGATGCAACATTGAATTCATATCGCTCATGCTCCCCCTATGTCCATCACTCCCCTTGGAAACATGCCTCTTATCTATCTCTCCAGGCATAGAACTCTTTATTCTTCATATGGTGAATATCTCCCTCTTTAACATCAATGAAAAAGGTAACTTCCCATCTGGGGTTTCTCCCCCTAACTGAACTATCCTTGGGATTGCTCCCCCTGACTGAACTCTTCCTGAAACTGCTCCCCCAACCTGAATTTTCCTCTTTATGGTTCTTCCTCGTGTAAATATAATACATATAATATAATCATTCAAAAGAATTCATTTTAAAGTAGAAATTACTCCAAGTCTCTGGCGAAGATACTCAAAGGCTTCCCTTGGAAGCAGTTTTGTAAAGATATCTACAACCGATTCTTTTGTTCCCACATATTCAACTCTGATGTTATTCTCTGCAACCTTTTACCATAGAAAGTGATACTTGATTGGAATGTGCTTCGTCTATGAGTGCATCTCTATCTTCTTTGAGATATTTATGGCACTTGTATTATCACAATATATTGGAATGAGCTCATCATACTCAACCTATATATCTGTCAAAAACAAATTCATCCATAGAACTTGTGTACAACATGTTGTTGTTGCAATATACTTTTCTTCGACTATATACAATGATATTTATGACTATTTCTTGCTTAGCCAAGATACCAAACACTCACCCAAGTAGAATGATTCTCCACTTGTTCTTCTTCGTTCACCAATGCAACCTTCCCAATATGCATATCTATAGGAAATAAGTGATAAATAATTTCCTTTTTGATACCATAATCCAAACTCTTTTGTACCATTGAGATATCTAAATATCCTCTTCACTACTAAAAAATGTGATTCCTTTGGTGCTTCTTGAAATCATGCCACCTGTCCAACTTCCTTCATTACATCTGGTCTGGATGATGTCACATAAAGTAGGCTTCCAATAATTGGCCTATACTTCCTCTGATCTTTAGACTTTGAATCATCATCTTTACTTAACTTGCAACTAATTTTCATAGGAATATTAACTGTTTTGCAATCTTCCATTCTGAACCTCTTTAGCATTTCTCTGATATACTTCGTTTGAGAAATAAAAATCCTCTTTAGCATTTCTCTGATATACTTAGTTTGAGAAATAAAAATTCCTTGGTTTCTTTGACATGTATAAATACCTACAAGGAAGGATAGTTCTCCAAGTAATGAAATTTCAAATTCATTCTGCATATCCTTTGCAAGTTCCTGGCTTAACCTATTGTAATCACTTCCAAAAATAATATCATCAACATAAACTTCAATTAACAAAATACTATCTTGAGTTACCTTGATGTATAGGTTGTTGTTTGCATTTCCTTTTCTGAATCCTTCCTAATATAGATATCTGTCCAATCTAGAATACCATGCTTTGGGATCATGTTTTAGACCATATAAGGCCTTCTTCAACCTGCACACATAATCTTCATTCTCTGAAAAATGAAATCCTTTTGGTTGCTCAATGTAGACTTATTATTCAAGGCTGATTTCACATCCATATGATACACTTTAATATTCTTGGAGCATACATAAGCTAGGATTAATCTAATTGTTTCCATTCTAGAAACTGGCGCAAATGTCTCTTCAAAGTGGATACCTTCAACTTGTGCATATCCTTTACATACCAATCTATATTTTTTCCTAGTAACCTATACATCTTCATTCAATTTATTTATGAAGACCCACTTTGTTCCGATCAAATTCTTGTGCCTTGGTCTTGGAACCAATTCCCAAGTGTCATTCTTCTCTATTTGATCAAAATATTCATTCATGGCCATTTTGAAAAACTCAGCCTTGTTGGATTCTTCAAAATTTCTTGGTTCAATCGAAGATAAGAGTGTTAGGTGCAATTTTTATGGTGAACGAATTCTTATTCTAGTTTCAATTCCTGCATCTTTGTTTTTAATGATCTGATCTGAAGGATGATTCTTATGTATTTGTTTTCTAGGTGTCTTTGGAGGTACTTGGTGTACGTTCTCTTCTACTTCTATTTGATCTTCTTCATATTCTCATTTTGTTGCTTCTTCATGCTTTGCTTCTTCTTCATAAACATGTTCCACTGACTCCTTTTCTTCTTCCTTTAATTTTCGTCCACCTATTTCATCAATCGTTACATTGATGCTTTCCACAAATTTGTTGAGCCTTAGATTGTAACAATTGTATGATTTCCTTGTACTTGAGTATCAAACAAGTATACCTTTGTCCACACGAGAATCAAACTTTCACATTCTTCCATATTCCCTTTTGATGTAGCATTTTCTTTCGAAAACTTTGAAGTTCTTCACATTTGTTGGGCTTTGTTTCCATAGCTCTTAGGGAGATTTGTCACTTTTTTTTTTTTTTTCCTGAGAATTACTATGTTTTTAATGTTAACTTTTTTATGTACTGCATGTGTCCAAAAAAAATATATCAAATTAGAATCCATTAACATTGTTCAAGCCATTTCTTGTATTGTCTTGTTCTTTCTTTCAAAAACTACATTTTGTTGAGGTGTCCTAGCGATGAGGAACTGCCTTTTTTTTCCATGCTTGCTACAGAAATACATAAATTCCTTTGAAGTAAGATCTCCTCCATTGTCCGATATCAAACATTTGACTTTTGAATCCATTTCATTTTCAACCATTTCCTTGTATAACTTGAATTTTTCAAATGCTTTTGATTTCTTCCTGAGATAAAAAACTGTAGTCATTCTTGTATAATCATCAACCAATAACATAGCATATGGCTCACCTTTTAAGACCTTTGTTCTAGTTGGTCCAGCTAGATCAGTATGAAAAATTTCTAGTTGTCTTGTTGTGGAGTATTCCTTTGATTTGAACTTGGTATTCGTTTGTTTTCCTTGTTGACAATGCTTGCATAATGTGTTCTTTGGCTTCATGATCTGGGGAATTTATCTGACTTCTTATTTTTTTCTAACTTTGACAAGTTTTTTGAAGTTTATGTGACCCATTCTTCTATGCCATAGCCAACCTTCATATTCATTTCCTATACAATACTTTTCATTTCCAATTTCACTTAGTACATATATGTTTCTTTAAGTTCTTACAACTATTGCAATCAATTTACCTGAACCTCCTTTTATTATCTCACACTTATGTGAATCAAACATAAGTTTGTGACCTTGGTCGCACATTTGACTTACACTTAGAAGATTATGTTTCATATCTTACACCAGTAGAACATTTTCTTCCTTGGTATTCTTGTTTCTAATTATGATTGTTCCTTTTCCAATGATTCTAGCCGATTCATCATTTCCAAAGGAGACTGATCCATCTCTTTCCTTACTCAATGTTAGAAACGTGTCTTCATCTCTTGTAATGTGATTTGAGTAGCCATTGTCAACATACCAACCACATTTCTTATGTTTATCTTGTAGAGAGAGTGTGCATTCTTCATTGTTAAATTGATTATGCTTTCTTATCCATATTCTCTATTGAGGTTCTTATCTGTGACTGTGGTAATTTTGTTGTGATTCTCTAGGAGGGACTATCATTCTACAATATTTGGCCATGTGTCCAATGTTGTTGCACTTGTAGCATTCCACTTCAGTGCTCAAAGATTCAAACCTAGTGTATCTTCTTCTCTGTGTTTCACTAGGCCTTCTTGAATAATCATTATGATCATGACTTTCAAATTTCTTTCTGTTCTTGCTATTAGCTCTACAATTTACAGCTTTATGTCCAAAAGAATTACATCCATAACATAAACCAAAATATATATTTTGATACCTGGGAGTTGAAGATATTTTGAAAGGAGTTACTCTTTTGAATCCTTCTTCTTCCTGACGCCCTCTTGTTTCTAATTGTCTCTGATTCTGAAATATGAATCTTCTAGGTGGAGGAATGTCCCTGTGATCTTCCCTGTAAAAATTATTGTCTCCTCTCACTGTCTCTGCATAGCTTGTTGGTTTTGTTTCTTGATATGTAGTTTTGGAACTTTAACCTCTTCCTGTTTGGTTATATCCTAGCCTAGACTCGTCATAATGTGGCCTTCTACTATTGATAATGTTATCCAAAACCTTTGAGCTATTCTACATGTTTTTCTATTGAAGGTATTTTCTCAATGTGACACTATTCGCTTCCAAATTTCTAATGATCATGTCCTTTTCTTCCAACTGTTATTTAAGTGCTTATTCGATTCTTTTGTCTTATTCAACTTGAAATTTTAAATTAGAGATCATCTGCTCCAATTCTTCAAAGTTGGAATTTTGCGCTTCCTCTTTTCTTCTTAGTTCTTCCTGTAATGATTCGTTTTTCTTCTTTGCCCTTTTTATAACATCTATGGCACTCAACAATTCTTCTTTGTAGACAACTTATGCTTCTTCATATTCTTATTTTGTGTCTTCTTTATCAGATTTCTCTATTTCCATGAATAGAACTCTTTTTGTCCCACTTTCAATGACTTCATCTTCATCTGATGAGGATTTGTCTTCTTTGGTGCATAAAATTTTCTTGAAGACTTTCTTTTTGGTTATTTTTCCTTTAAATGTTTGTTTTCTATTTGAATCATCTTCTTCATTTATTTATTTTTCTTATGAGGACATTTTTTATCAAAATTATGAATACCATTACAATTAAAACGAATTAATGGAAGTTTACCTCTACATTTATCGCTAGTTACCTCTTTCAGTCTTTTGACAAAGTTGGCCACTTCTTCATCGTATTCTGAGATGGCACTGCTACTATTATCTTCTTTTTCCTTTTTCTTTCCCTTTTTCTTTGATTTCTTGGATTCTTTGAAAGATGCTTCTATATCTGGATTCTATTGTGTTAGAGCATAATACTAACTTCCCTTGGTGTATTACTTGTCTTAGGCACCTAGATCTTGGTTAATGCGTCCCAATGCATTTTTCCTCACTTGATTCGACTTTCTAGAGAGAGTAGGAGACATCGTCCTTGATTTTAGGGAGTTTTCCCATTTCTTTAGTAAACTTGTATGTTTTGCATGTCAGTTATGGATAAATCGCACTTTTCAGCCTATCATACTCATGTTAGGTGTGGGTTAACTATTTTATAGGTTTAGGCATGTGATTTAGCTATTTTTAAACCACTTTTAGTGTCATTTTCTACTATTAGCAACACTATCAATTCCTCTCTACATATTGGATTGATCTCATTTTAATTTTCAACATATTGAGAACTGATTGTGAGTACATTCATTCTTGTGGAGTAAATTCTTATATCTCTCTCTCTTTTTTGTTTATTTGCAAATTTATTGGATTAGTATTATTTTTCTCATCGAATTCTAGATCCCTCGGGTCTCAAAATTTTACATGGTATCATAGCCTCGGGGAATCTGAGGGAGACACATACTAGTTTTATTTGTAGGTAAAAGATCATCAAAGGAGGCATAAAAAATCAATGGATCAACAAATTTAGCCCAAGCATGTTTTCCTAATTCCATTCAACTAATTTTAATAGAAATCTGAGATCACCCTTGCTCTCCAAAGAAGAGGTATCTACCAGATAACTATGGAAATTGAAGTAGAGCCTGATTTCGTCGATGAGAAAAATGACTTTCTCAATAGAAAAGATATGGCCATAGGATTTATTTGCTTGTCTATTTCTTCAGAAATTATCCACCAAGTATATGAATTCTCACAAGACTCAACTCCAAGAAAATTATGGAGAAGATTGGAGGTTTTGTTTGGGAATAAGGAAGACTGTGTGCAAAATGTTGACAAGATAGAGCAAGTAGAGAACCCACTAGAAGATCAATCATCTCAGTTTGAAGAGCCTTCTACACAAGTATCCGCACAAATTTGTATTCTATTAATTACAGATGATGTCTACTCCATTTCATATTTGTTTTATGAATTTCATGTGGAAGATATATGGCATGCATCTCAGGGGTCACATGCAAACACGTTTCCATGTGCAGTGCATGCATCTCCGAAGACAAAAAGAGAGCTGCGCACATTAGATTCAATTCTGATATTTTCTAAGAGAAATTTGTAGAAACAAATTATATATTTGAATTCCTCTAGGAAAAATATTCAATTTCAAAAAACAAATCATCTGAAACGGAGTTCGGTAAGTGAGGTTATGATCATTTTAAAATCAACAAAATTTCAACATTTTTCCAGAAATGACTGCACGATTTTCATAGTTTCATCCAAACTTTATTTGGATCTTATTCATTACAAAAGGAGAAAATGTATATGTTCGGACATATCAATGGTTCATATACTTCATTAGATCCATGCAGACATCTACATCTTCAACAAAATATTCAATGAGCACAAACTTGCACAATTGTGAGGTCTTCTTGGATTGAAGGACATGGTTTCTTAGAAACTTCTTTTTGTTCCTTCCTAGATTACTTAGC
>ML781785.1:419976-436478 GCA_009831015.1 Picea engelmannii | reverse complement strand
CATAAGTTTTTCCCTCTTTCCTCATTTTATGAGGGGTTCATTATTGTATTGAGTACCTAAAATGGCCCAGTAGCCGAGACTCACTTTTTCTTATTATGTCACTACAGTTAGGCTTAAGGGCGGGGTGTTAGAGAATAATCCTAACTTCACTTGGTTTATTAGTTGTCTTAGGAACCTATACATTGGTTAATTCATCCCAATGCATTTTTCCTCACTTGATTCGACTTTCTAGAGAGGGTAGGAGACACCTTCCTTTATTTTAGGGAGTTTTCCCCTTTCTTTAGTAAACTTGCATGTTTTGCATGTCAATTATGGATAACTCGCACTTTTCAGCCTATCATACTCATGTTAGGTGTGGGTTAACTATTTTATAGGTTTAGGCGTGTGATTTAGATATTTTTACATTTCTTTTAGTGGCAATTGCTATTATTTTTAATTTTCAACATATTGAGGACATATTGTGAATACATTCATTCTTATGGAATAAATTCTTCCCTATCTCTTTCTTCTTTGTTTATTTGAAAATTCATTGGATTAATATTATTTTTCTCGTCGAATTCTAGATCTCTCGAGCCTTAGAATTTTACATCTTGTACGGTTCTCATTTCATAGACTGTGAAAGTTCCATGTAGTTCATCCATGCTTATTGAATCCAAATCTATTATTTATTCTAGTGATGATACTTTAGGATCAAATCTCATTGGAAGAGATACTAGAACCTTTTGAACAATTATAGATTCATCAATTTCTTCTCTCAATCCTCTAATTGCATTCATTGTTTCATCAACTCAAAGAAGTAAGTTGAAATATTCTTATCTTATTTAATTTTCAACTATTCAAATCAACCTTTGTAAGTTTGGAGCTTTGTTTCCTTGAATTTTTCATCTCCTTCATAAATATTCTGAAGTTTGTCCCAAATTTCTTTTGCAAAGCTGTAGTGCATAAATTTCCCATATACCGAATCACCATGACAATTCAGAAGTTCATTTTTGGATTTTAAATTGTTTATACTTAGTTTCCTTCCATTGTCATTTGTTGGTGGAACTGTTGGTTCTTAATATCCATCTACAACTGATTGCCAAACCTCAAATCCATGTGTCTGTACATATGTTTTCATCCTTCTAATCTAGAATGCATAGTTATGTCCATCAAACCGTGGTATTCCATTTTTATACATATTGTTTCTCTCCATGATCTACCTTTTAGTGGTTAAATTGATTTTTGAAGGAACCTTCTCTAACACTGATTGTTGGATTACTAAGAGGCGGGGGGTGAATCAATAATATATTTTTTAATCCTTTTAATCACATCATGCAAGTGTTATTTATATTTATGATCAATATAGAATTATCATCCAATAAGTGCAAAAGTAAATAAACCATGAACAATGAAAACTCATACACATACACAATAAACCATTATTTTTACGTGGAAACCCAATGCAAGAAAAAACCATGGAATGTTTTTTATTACATGTCTTTAAGAATTACATTCATTGGAAGCACCAACTTTTTTTCTTCTCTTGATACAACTAGAAGGAGGCTCCAACCCCCTATATGTTTCAGGCTACAACCCGAGGGAATCTCCAACTCCCCAATTCTTTGGCTACAACCCCCTATGTTCTCTAGCTACATCCAAAAGGTGGCTACAACCACCTATCATTTCCCCATCCTTCCACCCTAAAATTTATGTGAAATGATGAAACCATTTCCACACTATCACTATGCGATATACCACTGTAAACCTATACCAATATGTGCCAACAACCTATACCAATATGTACCAAAAACCTGTAACCAACATGTACCAAATACATGTGATCAACCTGTAACTATAACCTTCCTATACCAACAAAAACCCAATATGTACATGACTTGTTTGTGCTGCAACTCGCGTATGTACATGACCTATGTGTCATGCAACCTGTGTATGTACGAAACCTGTATATACTGCAGCCTACATATTCCTTCATAAAATTAGGGTTTTATCTTTCCTGAAAAACTCGGACCCTTTGTTTTCTCTATCACATCAACCTGCAACTTGTCACTGTGTCTAGACTGTAGTCATTCCCTATGCATACATCCTCATACATATCCCTTAACCAACCACATCTATATCTCTCTAGTCATGTGCCATACAAGTGTGTATATTCATGATCAAGTATAATAACCATCACATGGAATAGGCATCAAACCCTTACTGATATACAACCTCTCAATACATCAATGAATTCACAAATACAATCTCTCAATCATGTACCACAAAAACCCTTAACCATATTCCAAGAAATACATGATATGCCTAAACACCAACAAGATGTACTAATGAAAGATATTGATTATACCGACACTGTATTTCCATAGATCTGAAAAATCCTAGGGAAAATCCTCAAACCCCCATGACCATATCTCATGTAGAAAACAATATCCAACCACACATAGAAATAATACATACATTTTGAAACTGTAGATAGATATGTTGTTCCTGATCATTGTAGACCTTCCTGGGAGATTTCTTTCAGACTCTAGAGACCTGACATCTTCATCTTCTCAAGTTTTCATGGATTTCCACATTTGTACATGATTGTTCCTTCTTCAACATATGTATTTATGTTATATATTATCCTTCAGCATGCGTATGTACGTGCTATGTTCCACTGTATCCTGCGTACACCTCAAAAACTAGGGTTTTTTTCAATATTTTTTGCAATTAAGAAACTTTCGTCATCAACCCTTCGTGTTACCTCAGACATCCTTAACTTCAAATGTATCAATGAGTACCTAAAATAAACCTTACACAATAATATATATTCAATGTGCTCAATAGGTTCTAATAGGATATCCTTTCTCTCTTATTTATACTTCCATGTAGCTTCCTCAAGGGGTTACCTTCTAACCAACTTAACCCAATTTCCTTCTTTTAGGGATAGCCCACTTCTAACCCACTTTTATACAAATGGTAAATTATCCACTTCTAGTTGAAACTAAATTATTTTTAATTATTTTCTTATTGCAACAACTTAACCCATGATTAACTCCCAGTTTCACCCACTTGACTAGTCAACTTTTTCTTGGAGCTTCCAGAATAATTTGACTTCTTTGACCTTTTAAATAACTCATGAGGGTTCTCCAATTTCACAAGGCCATAAATTTATAACTGTGAGGATTTATGTGACATTCCACACATCACCGGAAATCGAATGACATGAACTATCCATCTATAATAGTTTTACATGCAAATATATTAATCTCTATACCATTATACATCAATCAAACTGAATTCCCTTAACCATACTATTGGGGCTACCATAATTTTCCACTAGACTTTCTTCAAGGGTTGAAATCAATGACAACCAACCCAATTAATCAACAGTAGGTGTGAATATGTATATATAGATATCGTGTATTCATTCTTGACGGAGGGGAATTGTGATGTAGGAATGAAAATTGGGTATTTGTAGGAGGTTTTCCTAATCTTTAAGGAGATATTGCATAACTTATCTATATTGGATTTGTGATCCATCCTCACATTATATACATGGTCTGTAATTATGTTCGGTTATAATAATTCAAGAATTTGGTGCATAATAGTCCTACCCTAACCTACATACTTTGGGGTACTTGGTATTTAGTTTGTTAATGAACATGGCCATCCTCTTTGAATAAGTCCCACTAGGTGGTTAGTGTGTGGTTAATTAGTATAAAATATTTGTCCTTATGTAATAAGCCCTACTAAGTAGTTGGTGTGTTGTTAATTAATGTAAAAGTATCATCATTATGGAATCATGCCCACTAGGTAGTTTGTAGTCATTAATGTTGGGACCACCAATGGTTTGCGTAGTGAGAAACTATTTATAGAAGTAAGAAGATATGTTATATTTTGTTAATTATTTTCATTGTATTATATATCTTCTCATCTAAGGGTTTCCCCTTGAAGAGGCCACTGGACATTTCTCTCTTTATATATTATTAATAAAAGTGTTAATATTCCATATGTTCTATACTCTTGTTCTTCCTATTTTGCTTTCTACAATTTATAATTATTTTGATATTGCTCATAATTGATTGTTTCTGTTATATAAGTACACTACATCAACCATGGATAATACAGGAAATTGGTCATAGTTTCTAGGGGTTATAGTGTATTTAGTGGTTAGTGTGTTTAGGGTCATAGTTTTTAAGTGGTGATCATGGCATGGGTCATAAGGGTCGAGGGATATATTGTCATAATGGTTAGGGGATGATTATATTATATATCATAATTTTTAAAAGGTATATTGTGTTTTGGGTCACAATGGTTAGGGGTCTTGTTGTGGTAAGGGGTTTCTGTTCAATATTTAGAGAATGCCATATTTGTTAAGGGTCATAAAGGTTAAGGGGTATAGAGGGGTACAATGCCAAAATGTTGAGGTCGTGAATATGATATTATGGATTATAGGGGTTAGTAGTATTAGTGTGTCTACAATCATTAAGGTTGTAATATGAATAATATACAATACATGATATAGACTATCATATGAGAAAGAACATGTCATTGGGAGATTTGAACCTTTGTGGGGGGGTGGTAATGTTGTTTATTTACTAACCACTCAAGCCCTCATTAACATTATATTATTAATAATAATTTTTATTTTTATTTTTGATTGAAAAAACTAATTTATATTAGTAAAACGTTGCAGCCACGATAAAGAGTAGAATAATACATAGTTGATTCGATATACGGTTGAGAAACACTATTTTGATACAAAATGATAACTTCTCTATCAAATAAAAAGTGGCTAAGTCTATGTATTTCCTAATGTAGTTATAAGTATAAATCTCAACATATTTCTAGAGAAGGAAAGCAACTTTAAGAAACATTGAAATAAAAAGGACTAAGAGAGTTTAACTTTAGTGTCCACTTCATTATGTCCCCTTGTGTCCTGAGCTAGTATATGAAGAATTTGTTGCACCATATTTCCATCATAAGCTATTGTTGAAACCACTATACTAACTCCCTAACTTTGTTTCATGGTGTAAATTTCCATCAACGTTGCAATATTCAGTTTGAGAAGCTAGTTCTCTTGCTTCAATTCTTGAATAATTTTTTCTTTGATATTAATTGTTTATGAAATTACCACAATCTCCTTGTCTTGAATCTCCTCATGATCTCAAATTATGTATTCAATGTGAGAGATGGAATGATTTATGGCCAAAATATATTAATTTTTCACTCGAAATTTCCTCTTGACCTCCTGTAATTCACACCCTTTACATTGGAAATAAAATTTATGGTCGCGCCACAGTGGCACTAAATCCTTACTACAAGAAAAAATGACCATCAATTCATGAATAGAACCCAAAAACAACCTGTAATTTGACTAGCGGATCCAAAAAATGTGCCAATAAAAATGCTAGAGGAGAGTCCCAAACAAAAGAAAGGATTTTTGGTCAAGAAGGAGAAAACATTTATGTTTCAATTTATACCAAGGTCAACACAAAGGAACCCAATGACCTCCCAAATGGGTCCGTGAAAAAACTATATTATCATTGAAACATATGTAATGATCCCATTAGCTATGGAAGACAATAAATGAAATCAGGGAAGAAATCTCCCACCTTCATTGATAATTAATTGAGGGGATGGAAAATAAGGCCATGCATGCATTAACCTGATAATGAGAGAAAAGGATGTGTATACTAAATTAATTCAGGTGCCATGCAAAATACTACCATGTACAACTTACATCTATGTTAGATGTGGTTCTTGATGATCCTCATAATTTTTATTAGTGGTATGGGGATTCCCCCCAAAACATTAAAATTATTAACATTTATCTTAAGGTAGACATATAGGTTTTAAAGCCTGATTTTTCTTTAGCATATATTGATCAAGTTTGCAATATTTCTTAGCGATAATTTCTTCTCTATAATTTAGATTCATTAGTACATGATATTACTCCACCTTCTAGAATCAATTTTGTTCCTTTGATATTCTCTAAACTACTCTAACTAGAGTGTGATGGTCATGTATTGATTGACTTATAATGCCCACTATTATTAGTTCTGAGTCTCATATGACTATTATGTTGTTGGATTACTAAGAGGGGGTGAATTAATAATGAGCAATTTATACCACTTACTAATCCTTTTAACCACAATGTATATTCCTTTAACTTATTCAACAATGTTCATCAGTTCATCATTAATATGTTATTGCATCATATAACATTAACATCCATCAATTCATAATAAGAAATAATAGAAACATCCACACAATGCACAATACATGAGTATTTTACAAGGAAACCCAATGCGGGAGAAAACCATAGAATGTTTTTCTTATATGTCTTTAAGAATTACATTCAAGGAAGAACCAACTTCCAATTCTCTAGCTCCAACTGAAAGGAGGCTCTGACCCGCTATATTTTGAGGATACAACCTGAGGGAATCTCCAACTTCCCAATTCTCTAGCTAGAACCAGAAGCAGGCTACAACCCCCTATGTTCTTTGGCTACAACCACCTGTCCTTGCCCCATCCTACTACCCTAACATTAAATGCCATATAGATTATGAAACCAGTGTCACACTGTCATTGTGAGATATACCACTGTAAAGTTGTACCAATATGTGTCAACAACATGTAACCACCTTGTACCAATAACTTGTGATCAACATGTATCTGTAATCAGTATTTACCAACAAAACCCAACATGTACGTGAATTGTATATGTTGCATCTCACGTATGTATGTGCCTTGACTATACTACCGCCTCCATATGTATGCATCTTTTCTATACTACAACCTATGTACACCTTCATAAGGATAGGGTTTTCACCTTTTCTGAAACTTCAAACACTTTTCTTCCTTTGTCACATCAACCTGAAACCTGTCACTTTGTATTATCTGTATTTTTTCCTTGTGCATACATCATCTTACATATCCTTTAAATAAGTGCATCTATATGTCCCTAGTCATATGTCATGCATGTGTGTATAATCATGGAAAAGTGTAATAACCCTCACTGATATACAACCTCAAACTACCCAACAACGTCACCAACACATCACATACAAAAACCCTCAACCATGTACATCAACCATGAACATCAATACCTATACCTTTTACCATACCATGTGTCAACCATGAAATGTATCTCATATATCATATCAAGCATCAAACATGTACTATACCATGTACCATAAGATATGTTGAATAATTAATACCAAAACTATATCTCAACCAAGTACCATCACCACTAAGAGATGTATCCTATGCATGTACTACCATATGCAAAGTGTATATCTCAATAATGTATCAATATCAATGGTATAGTACTAACACAACAACCATACTCCTTGTACCAATGTACAAGTAATGTATCTCACCCAACATGTACCATATACCATGAAATTACTCTAGTCACATGCCTTAATCATGCTCCTCAATATCACAAATATGTAGTCTCATAACACAATATGACAAGCCTCAAGTATATTCCAATGCAACAAAGATGTTCCTCTGACAAGGAACCATAACAATCATATACTAAGTACCAAGAGTGTGCCTCAAGCATGTAATAGTCTTACCTCAACCATGTACCATAAAGAGCCTCCAATACATACGTTAAGCATGTGCCATATCATCCAATATTCAATCCTAAAACAAATACATAAATGACTTGCCTTTACTCATGAGAACCTGTAGAATGTTGACCTAGGAACTTGCTTTAGACTTCAGGTACCTTGTACTAACATCCACTCAAGTTTTTCATGATTTTTTCAAATGTACACTACATCTTCATGTACATATTGCATACGTACGCTACCTCTTCTACTATCATCCCGCATCTGTATGCTCTCTCTTATACTGTCATCCCATGTACAAGTCACAAACTAGGGTTTTTAAGTTATGCAAATCCAAAACTTTCATCGTCAACTCTCCTTTACTACCTTAGACTTGCATAACTTGATGTATCAATGTGTACTTGCAATAGACCTTTCACAAAATAGATATTCAATGATATTCAAATAGGTAAGGTTAGGTGCTAATGGGAGTTCCTTGCTCTCTTATTTATACTCTCCAAGTATCTTCCTCAAGGAGTTACTTTCTAACTAAATTTACCCAACTTCCTTCATCTAGGGCTAACCCACTTCTAACCACTTTTCTACTTACAACCACTTTAACCACAAATACTAGTCTCTCCACTTCTAGTTTCAATCCCTTTATTATTTAAATAATTTCTCTTTGCACCCACTTTATTATTTAAATAATTTCTCTTTACTCACAACTTCTTGTTGCAACTAACTTTTCTATAATTAGGAAATTCATAACTTCTTTTCCCTTAACTAACTTCTTGTTTCAACCACTTTATTATTTAATTTATTTCTTGGTCAACCACTTTGACTATTCAATCTTCTCATCACAACTAGTTTACCATAGTTACCAAACTCAACATCTTGTTGCAACTAATCTATTTTTAATTATTTTCTTAACGTAACAACTATACCCATGATTAACTCCTAGTTACCATCAATTTTACTAGTACACTTCTTCTAGGATCTTCTAGAATAATTGACTTATTTGACCTTCTAGGGGCTTCTAGATAAATCATGAGGGATATCCAACTTCATATGGCCATAAATATCTACCTGTGAGGTGTTATGTGACGTTCCACAGATCACTGGAAATGGAATGACATGTACTATCCATCTAGAATAGTCTTACTTTAATATTCATTGATCTTCATGCCTTTATACCTAAAAACAACGTGGGTCCCTTACCCATACATTTATGCTATTAGACATCACTACCGAAATTTTCCAAGGGTTGACATAAATATCTAAGGGTTGACATCAATCTACAATATCACTTTCCAAGGGTTGACATCAATGACAACCAACAATCCAAACCAACTTCCCAACAACCTAAGCCAATTGTCTGGCATATGTCTTAGTATTGGTCAAAGATGATTAGTTTAAATCCCATGTACAAATACATTTCCTCAACTTGGTTGTTAGTGGATCAACCTAATCCCAAAGAAAATGGTATTCGTTCTATTCCTTTGGGATCATAGATGATCCCCCCATTCATGTCTCCCCTAGATTACCTCTTGAAACCCCATTAAATAAAATAGTACATTTATTTTATTTCTACTTCCAATTTATAAGCTCTTCCTCACCCATTCTAAGTTTCCACTTCCCCTTGGGTGCATTTATAATCATTTTTTTTTGAATGACCACTTTCCATAGGTTAAGAATGTCTCTTACTCAAATTATCCCTACATGATACATATCATACCCTGATATCCCTTTTAAACTTTGATTCTGAATAGATTTCGCTACCAAATTGCATGCCAAAGATACTACCCTAAAACAAGAGAGGTTCATTTAATGAAACATCATCATATTCCAAGCTAATTATATCTCCCATAAAACAAATTTAGGAATGACCATGCAAATATTCATTAAAATACTTGTTTTTTAAATGATCATAAGTATCTTTTCTTCCAATGTATAAACATATCAAACCAAGAGCCTGGGAGTGTAACTCTTTGTACAATATCCTTGTATGTGTACTCCCATACTTTCCTAGAGAAAAAAAAATCAAATAACATATGGTGAATATTTTCACTTGCCTCACAACAAAGAACACACCTAGAGGGGCCCTCTATCCCTCATTTTTGGAGATTTTTAGCAGCTAAAAATTTCCCATGAGCCAAGACCTTGCATAAGGAATTTTCTTTGGGGAGCGAATCAAATTTCTAGATTTAATACCATAGTTTCAATTTTGGTGGAAAACAAGAGTCTAGAAGAAGACCATTGTATCCTTATTTTATCGTGTAACCTTTCAAGATCCACCCCCAATCATAAGGCACAAAAGGATCAATTGGGGTGCATCTTGATAGCATCTTGTATAGAATATTTACTTGACTAGAGAGATTCTAGAGGAGAAATATTTTTCCAACCTATCCATCTTCCTTCCTCACTTCACTCAGTGATTCCTGAGAGATTAAAGTAACCATGCCTTAGACACCAATATTCTAAAGGTCTTTAATCCTCTATAGTTTCTAATGGTTTCTTTCCAAGAATGATGTTTTTCCAAAGATTTATTAACTTCCCATTTCCTAGAATCCACGATAGTTTGGATGGAATTATAGGTGATACTAATTTGAAAATCCTATGTGTGTTTGACCCTATGAAATTTGGCAATGGAGAGTCAAGGCATATTTTCCCTAATCCATTAAAATATTTGTAGTGAATCACATCCTTCCACCATTCTTGTTCTCCTATCACTAATATCGAAGGGATTTTGGCTCCCATTACTATATTCATAAGAGGCACAAATATTTTACTGTAATCCCCCCCCCTATCTTTACCAGGTCATATGATATTGCACTTGATAAGATGTAATTTTTTGTAATTAGACTTACCTCCTTCCCACAAGAATTTTCATATGTTTATTTCTATCTATTCCATGATTCATTTTGAAGCAAGCATGGTTGTGCACTAATATATATCAAGAGCAGAGAGGACGAACTTGAATAAAGTTATCTTCCTTTCTGGATTTAACCATGTTTCCTGCCACTACTAAATTATTTTCTACATTGTTTTAGGACCCCTACGCTATTGTATGAAAAAATGAATTGAGAAACCATCCTGGCCTTGGTTCTTTGTTCTATTCCAGGCTCCATATAGCTTGTTCAATTTCTTCCTATTCTATTTTTTAAAAAGGAATGCATTTTCTTCCCTGGTTATAATACAAGGTATGTGCTCTAAAATTTACCTATTGTATAAATTATTATCTCATTCTTCCTCCTATGTATATAAATCCTCAAAGTGTTTCTTATCTGCATCCTGAATGTTTACAAACTCATATATACTTTCCCACCTTCTATTTGAATTTTTTTACTGTGTTTTTCTCCCTTCTTTCCTTGGCTTGTTAATGAAATAAATTAGTATTCTTGTCTCCTTCTTTGAACCAAATTCTTAGTGACTTCAATCTCAATTCATATTCCTTCTTTTTATAAGTTTCTTGCATTTTTTGGCATGCTTATCTCTCTTCTTACAAAATTTGTTCTTAATGTATGCTTCTTCCATGACTTGTTATATTTCCTCAAAATCTCTTTGGAAGTTTAATATGTCTTGTTCTATAGGTACAATTACATTCTTGGCACATCAGTTTAAATATTGTTTTGTTGACCTCAATTTTTTCTCCAAAATGTAAATCAGGGAAACTGAGATGGGGAGTCTCTATACCTCTCTTAAAAGTGTGAAAAAATCCCCATTCTACAACCAAAGGGGGTTAAATATAAAGGGAATTAGCCCAAAATTCTTTGTGGATTATAGAGATAACAAAATAGGTTTATGATCAAAAATTGCAAAAGGAATTGTTTTTTATGAGATCTGTAAGTCTGAAAGGAAAAAATCACTATGAATAAGAAATCTATCAATGATATAAAAAATGTGGCATGGACCCACCCTTTTAATGTTCCAAGTAAGATTTCCCTTAGTTGGCTTGACATATACTAAATTTCAATCAGAGATGAAGTATTCCTTTTTTAATTTCATGGGATCACATATAACATTTTCTCCTCTCTTTTATAAATTGAACAATATTGTACTAAAATCCCTAGCCACAATACAAGAGGGTAAAACTAGAGTTTCCTTTATGGCATACAATGAGTTCCAACATCCTATATTATCAATATGTATAGTCAACATGAAAATATTAATGAGAGTAAGATATATACCTATATATTTTTAATTAAAGCAAGATCAAATCCAATGTTGTGAGCAAACAGAAGTCTTTATCTCAAGTTTTGAAGTGTCCCATATTGTTGATATTCCTCCTAATTCTCCTCTTGGTCTTATTTGCAACCCTTCACTATACTTACAAATCTTTTCCCAGCTTGAATAATTTCATAGTCTTCCATCTTAGTCTCCTAAATGAGAATTACAATAGGATTCTCTATTTTAATAAGGTCTCTAAGAGAATCTACTTTGCTTTTCCCCATGAAACCCCTGCAATTCTAAGAGATAATTATCATGTATAGGAAAAGAGATATGGAGCACCTCTTTATGGTTTCAGCGATGCATAAACCTATTTTTCCTTTCTTTCTTTCCTGGTATGTCCAAGTGAAGATTCAATGGAATGTTAATTCCCCATTTCTTTCTCATGATTTTTTGTTTCTTCCCTCTTGTCTCTATTTGATTTTCTTCCTACTCTTTTGATAATTTTACCTCATTAGATTTCTCCTTCTTCTTAATCCTAGTGTGCCTTCCTTCTTATAAAAATTTTCCCCATTTGGGGAGGGGGATTTTCCACAATGGGTTATGTATCCTATTGTCTGTTGATGTTTGTATCTTCCTCCTCAATTTATGTGGTTTGTTCCATTTGTTTTGGGAATTATATATTTTGTATAGTATGGTTTAGGTCCAAGACTTCTTGAAGTTTTGACTACATCTCCACTCCATGTTCTATTGAGTTTCTTACTAGAGCCTCATATCTATTTAAAGTATTCATAAAATATTCAAATGGTTGTCCTTTGTTGGCTACTATGTGGGTTTCCGAGAGATTTGTGGAATTTGTTTTTCTTGAGATGGATCCCCAAAATGTTTGGAGGAAGATAGTGCTAATATTTGACCAACTCCCTTACTTTACAATTCTCTGTTCTTCGCAAGTTTCCAATATTTTCTCTCCTCATTGTTGTTTGAGGATGCCCCTAGGGGTTTTTTTGCACAATATTTTGCAAAATGCCTATATTCATTTCATATTTTGAATTTGAAAGGAAGTTGTTCATAATATAGTTGTCGAATGTGAGACCACCCATCTAGTGTTAAACATATGGCTTCTAGTAAATGCTTTTTGATATCCACTTCTACACAAATTTTGGCACAAACATACAATGACATATTGGGTTCCAAATTATCTATGTATTTTCCCAAAGAATATCACGTACACTTGAGAACATCATCTCCCTAAAAATGAAGGGTAAAATGAGGGAGGTGTACCCATACTGGAACAAATAAGGGGATGTCCACTTCTAGATCAAAATCCAACATTCATAGACTGAGATACATAGCTTTGGAACCAAGAAAATATGGGTTTGTTTGGAAAATGAGGTCTATATCTTCCTTGAACTTGAAGAAGAAGGTATAAAATCCATGGCCACATAAGAAGTGATCCATCCTACATTTGATCAAAGGATGCCAATTCTTGGTAAGATAGGTTTCCATTTGTTAAGGAGAGGTCCATAATCCAATGAACTAGTTGACCAACCCTTTTTTTGTGAAAGGGATCGACAACAAGCCAAAATTTATGGGAGGTTGACTTCAGGGATCTCGTCAAGCTTATTCACAAACCGTGATTGGTTCAGCTTGGATACATGTTTGTCTATAGATTCGACCAATCATTTGAAAGATACAATGTCAGAATCAAATTCAAGAAGAGGAATAATGTCTCCCCCTAATATGGGTGCAGGCTTGGCAGCCCCAAAGGGTCAAAGAGGAAAGCGACAAAAGATTAGGGTTTAGAAGAGTGAAAGATTGAAAATCATATTAATAATAACATTATTATTACTTATTGTTATTATTTATTGTGTAATATATATGTAACGAACCCCCTCGTTACGACAACCACACTAGTGCCAGGTGCGAATTTTTTTTTGAAGTGTGAGTGTGTGTGTATAAACAAGGAAACAACCAGGATGCACATCAGAATATGACCAACACGCACGATACGTAACCACATGCATAAATGAAGATCACACGACAAGTAAAACTGACTGCTAGAATACGACTGACCTCCCGCCCGTCCTACCCTGCAAGGTTAGGACCTCCAAGACACATAATCAACGCTCAAGCCCGGTTTCCCATCGTCTTTAACCATTTAAGGTCTCAGGGCTGGCGACTGTTCTGAGGAACATGGAGGTGTCTATATCCCACCCGACACCACAGACCAATCAACCAACTAACCGTAAACAAGTGCAACCTAAATACGAAGAACAAATACGCCCCTTACGGACGGCGCGCTACCAGGACTCGGATGACGACCATTTAAAATTGAGGACCAGTGAACGTCTACGACCCATTCATGATTGAACACTAGCCAAATTCTCCATAATATCTCCACATGCCTCCCAAATTTTTTCCATACTTTACATTGCCCGTACAGGGGTTAAAATTTGCGCCTTAAACGTCCTCAATGATATTTCTACTTAACCAATAATAACGATTCAATTGAACAAGTATTATTATTATAGCTAATCAAGTAATAACATTGCGCTTAATCATCATCAATGACATTCCTCCCTAATCCAATATTAACATTCAATTGAACGAAATTTCATTACAACTAACCAAGTATTGATATTGCTCTTAATTAGCATCAACGACATACCAACCTAAACCAATATAACATTCAATTATAGGGACATCAATTGAAAATCTCAATATACATCCTAATTTAAGAGGAGCAAACCTACCAATACCCATATTCAATGACCATATTTAATAACATTTTTTTAGATGGACCTTCTATATAAATTGACCATAATTTTAAAACATCCATATCTACAATAATTGAAAATCTCAATATACATCCTAATTTAAGAGGAGCAAGAAATAAAACAACCCTATTCAATGCCTCAATAATGTTAAATGACTAAGGTAACAATTATTTGAGACCATACTTRTAACCAWCAATAATAACCGGTCAGCATATAGATTGTCATCCTGTAATTAACYTCATAATTGGAATAAATCATCATAACCTCACATTTAATCTACATAGCCTCAAGGGCAGCAATGGCAACACTTCATTTGGAAACCAMCATCACACATCATAATTTTAAAATGGCAACTAAAATAATAAAATTTTAGGACAGTAAAAAGGGGGTCTAATRGGTGTGGCAACTAACTATTTAAGAATCAATAATTAAAATATTGCTTACTAAAGAGGTCATTTATATGGAAAAGYGTTAAGACTATACGAATTATCATTTGACATACTATATACCCCAAYCGAGTAAAAAGGGGCATTTTTATAGTATAATAAGATTTAACTTGATAATGACCACTATCCATATTATAAAATTGGCGCAAATTTTATTAATATCCTAAACATTATATTTTAAAGGACATCATGACAAAATATAAGGCCATAACCATAATCAGGGTCTCATCTAGGCATCAATTTAAAGGGTTACTACTTATAACTTTAAATATAAATTTGACAATTTAAAAGAACAATAAATGAAATGACTTCTTTAATGACGCCCTATTAACCATACTTAAGAATGTCGATATTTGGAAGTAACTATAAACAAGGATAAGGTCAAATAACTATACGACCTCGATTTGAAATCGCAGTCTAACTGTGGTGACCGCATGCGTTACTAACCCTAATTAATTGACAAGTTAATACAATTCAAAGGACCATATAAGGTTAGCATCCGTATTTTTAAAACTACATTTTTAACAGCAATTTAAACGATAAATTGAGCAGCAACATTAAACGATATTTAAAGGATAACAACAGTATTTAAAAAGGATAATTTTGACAGCAATTTTAACTATAACTTTTAAGGATAGCACCAGAGTTTAACACGCTAAATTAACGGCAGTATTAACGATTAGTTTTAAGGACAGCATCAGTAATTTGTAACGATAATTTAGACAACAATGAATCGGAACAGCATCAGTGTTTAAAAATGATATGTTAAACAACAAAATTAAAAAGTGGCAAGATTGGAAGGGTCGACAATGGAATGTCCAACTATAAGGAAAAAGCCAAAGATGCCAACTGTTAAGGTTCGCTTCATAAGGGACGCGTGTTGGCGAACTGTGGGTAGAAAAATTTCACTGTGCTACTGCCGTAAAAAAAAATAATCCTCACATTACAATAACAGCAGAACTCAATGGCAATCTTGCATTTGCCTAAATAATTTGCCCTTTTAAGAATACTCGCTGAACATATCCATTATAACCATTCATTAAATGTCAATTAATAACCTGTCTAAATATAAAAACGAGCTTCACATACCCTTAGGCTCTAAATGCCTGTCCAGAAAACGGGATAACGGCTTCATGAGATAAGTAACGGGCCCTGCAGTTTAGCAAAAGGCGATTGGACAGATGTCCCACCAGGGCGCAGTCAAGGGAAATTACACCAAGGCTGTAACGGCAACTGCCAAACGCAAGGGCAGCTGTACAGAACACGCCTTTCAAAATCTACTCAGTCAAGGAGTTTCTGTTAGTGCGCAGGCGGGGGCGTTTTAAACGCTGTCAGGGGTAAGCTACGCCAGTGGATGGAGGCACAGTGGAAGGATAACCCCACAGAGGTGGAAATACGTTTTAAGGCCAGACGTTACGCAGGGATCTGGTGACCCTTAATCCCGCGACACAGCGCAACTAAATTGCAGCAATGAAGAATAACAAGAAGCCCACGATTTGTACAGGGACCACTTTACTTCCCGCAGCTAGCACCAGAAAAACAAAAACGCAATGCCAGAGGAGTATTCG
>ML781785.1:403319-415324 GCA_009831015.1 Picea engelmannii | reverse complement strand
GTAAATTCTCTTAGAATGTCCTGCGTATATCCAAACTAGATCTCAATTTAAAAAGATCTATCACAATGCCCACCTTCCTAACCTTCTAACTCATAAAAAATTTGGTGATCTTGGAATGATTTTCTTCATGTTTTTCAAGTGAATAAATAAAATTCTAAAGAAATCCAAGTAATCCCTTACATTTCTTAAGGTCTCATAGATCTAATTTGGTCTTAGTTGATGTTAACCATCATCATCATCATTATATTTCACATGTGTGATATAATACTTCAAAAGTCTTGTTGCATAATTTTCAATTATCACACATTTGCATGTTAGATGTGTTTTTAACTTTGATGCTATGCTCTATATGTTAATGATAGTATCAATTACAAAAACAAAAATAATATATTTTTTTGAATTTTTTATGAAGGATGGCATTAACCACTAATGTGAGTATGAATTATTAGTAACTTGAAAGTATTTGAATGGATCTCGTGACTTTCCATCATCATTGTTCTGTTGGTGATATGATCGACCTATCTATCTATCCATCTATCCATCTATCTATAGATATATAGATAGATATATAGGTCTAGTGGGTTAACTCGAGTGGTTAAGTGCTTTGAGCTTCAAGTAAGAGGTCTCAAGATCAATCTCCCAAGTTAGATTCCTCTTATGCATGCCTCACTCAATGTCCCTACTGAGTGAGGCAACACAATAAGCATGGATGGGTTTACAAGGGGTACCATTTGTAAAATGTTACGAAGTTCCTCAAGGTTTAATGTGTGTATAAGTCTAAAAAACCGATGAGCATCAATGGATTTACAAGGAATATCATTTATAAAATGTTGGAAAGTGCCCCAAAGTTTATACTTCTATATACATTATTTTTTAGAATATATATATATATATATATATATACCTTGGTGTATATGATTGTAGGACATAAAAACATAAAAGCAATGATAAATTACATGAAATTGAACATCATCTCAAAAAATTGTAAAACAATGAATTATTAGTCAATCTATACAATCTAACCTTTGAGGTTTTTTTTATCACAACTTTAAAGGTTAGCTCAAATCATTAAACCATCCATTTAAAACTTGTTGTCAATAAAACAAACTATTTATATAATACCAAATTACACCCAATTTATACTTTTATAAACCTTTAATTACCCATTACGTATTTTGAAATATCCATTTTTATTGAAGTTGCACTTTCTTATTTATAACTTTATTAATATAATAATTCATTCTATTAATATTAATATATAAAGTCACCGTGTACAAGAAAAGGAATGATATATATTGTAAAGAGTAATTGTGTTATGTCCATATATCTTTGATATACAATTTAATGTATGATGAACCTAACCAAATACATGTTGTAAATACTAAGATGGAAAATTAATATTTCAATATTAAGAGGGATAATGTATATTTCAATACAAATAAACAAGGAGAATGACTACAAAATATTTCACTCTAAGAGGGAGAATGAATATTTCAAGACAAACAAACCGGCATAATGATTATAGGATTTGTATAGTATCTGCCTCTTAAGAAAATTTTGAATAAAGACTTGGAATTGAAATAAAAAAGAAGACAAAATATTTCAATACTAAGAAAGAGAATGAATATTTCAATACAAATAAACAAGGAGAATGATTACAAATCAATACTAAGAGGGAGAATGAATATTTCAATACATACAAACAAGCACATGATTACAAGTTGTATAGGATCTAGCCCTTAAGAAAAGTTTCAAAAAAATAGTGACAAGTATCCTACAAATGTTTGAAAAAAATAGTAACGAGGTATTGATCCAAGTGGATATCGGTGGCCACTCACCTTTTCCAACTAGCTCAAAATTGTTTTCTGGCAATTTTAACAATTTACTATTTTTAGCAGTTTTAACTTTCAAGGCCATTTTGAGGGCCTAAATGAATGTTTTTCGGTATTTAGCTTCTCAATGATAGTTGAAGGCATGATTGAGCCCCCAAAATTAATCTCCTTGACGATAACTTTCCAACAGGCTATGATGCGCCTAAAACAGAGATCGTATGCAAAAGTTACAACCCCAGGAATTTGATGTACTACCTTACCCAAACGGGGCCCACATGACTTTTGGCACTTCATCTCCTAGGGTTAGGTTTTTGGATGTCTAGGGATTTTGGAATTCCTATTTATTGTAAAAAGGCCTTCAGATCCTGATTATAATCATCTTCTTCCGAATCCGAGTAGCCATCACATCTCTTCTCAAAGATAAGTTGCCACCATTCTAGGGAGTCTTTCACTCTGTGTTTTTATAGTCTCTATACATTTATTTCGTTAATAGAAATCGTGTATTACTGTAAATCTTTGCCTCTGGTTATATTTCCAATATATCTTTTTTATATTACAATTTCTCTTTCAATATCTCTGTATATTTCTATGTTATATCTCTGCTCTCATTTTGTGCCAAAAATAATTTAGATCAGTGGTTTCAGAGCAGGCTACTTTTGATCATTTTTTCAGTGCATTGTTGGGTATGTGTTATATTCTTTGCATTTGTGTGTGTGGGCACGTCAGATTCGACAAATGCATTTGACGATCCCTTTAGTAGTGCTCATTGCGTCATGTGTGTTGGGAACTTTCCTAGGGGGGTCCCAGGTGGGGGAAGGTATGCCCCCCTGGTTACGCGTAGCGTTCGGGGCAACGCCCTGGATATTTTTTTTTTTGGGCGATTTTTACTATTTTTAGCGGATTTTTCTATTTTTAGCGATTTACTAAATTAATCTCAGATTAAGGGATTAGGGTTTTGGTATCTAAGGAATACATAAAAACATTGTATATATTGTATGGTGATTGGTTAAATTCGAGATATGAACATAAGAAAGGTTTTCCGGGTTGAGGGTTTTTGGTATAAACTCTTTGTGTATGAGCCATTGATTAAATTATGTTTTTCTTAATAATCTATATGAATTGCTTTACTTCACAAATTTAAAACTTACATGTGGTATAAGAGCTCATTTTTGGCTTCAGAGGGATGCCTTTGTTGCTGAGGGTTTGGCTCGGTCTTGATAGATCAAGTTGATCTTGGGTTTGTGATAAACCTGGGTTTAGTGGGAGATTTTGCAGTGGTTATTCAAGTGTAGAAAGAGGAGTGGCGAGCACTTCTAGAATTGAGATAGAGAAGTTCAACAATAAAAACTTTGAGCTATGGAAGCTCAAGATGGAGTACCTTCTTGTAGAAAAAGAAAAATGGATCGTTGTGGATCCTGGTACACAGCCTACTGGTACACCATCTACTAGCACACATGCTACTGGTACACAACCTACTAGTACACAAACTACTAGTACACCACCTGTTGGTATGTCGAAGGAAGATTGGGGGAAGTTGGACAGAAGAGGAAGGAGTACTATTTGACTCTACCTGGAAGATTCAGTATTGTTGAATGTCTCAGGAGAATCTATAGCGAAGGAACTATGGGATAAGTTGGGGAATTTGTATCAATCAAAGTCCCTGGTAAACAAGTTGTTTCCTCGAAAGAAGTTGTATCATCTTAGGATGGAAGATGGAGATTCTGTGATAGAACATCTAAATGCCTTTAATAATCTAGTAAGTCAACTTGTCTCTGTTAATATTACGATTGCAGAAGAAGCTAAGTGTATTACTTTGTTATGTTCGTTGCCAGATTATTGGGATAATCTGGTTGTAGCAATTGGTAGTACCACTCAATCTACATTGAAGTATGAGGATGTGGTTTCATCCTTGTTATCTGAAGAGATGAGGTGGAAAATAATGGATAGTCATAGCACATATGCTTTATTTGTAAGAGGTCATACCCAAGACAAGAATCTTGGTAAGCCTTTAGGGGGGAGACCTAAATCTACTGGTAGATATAAGTCTCCAGAAAAATCTTTGAGGAGATGCAAGAAGTGTGGTAAAACAGTGCATTATAAGAAAGATTGCAAGTCTAAGAAGGTTTAAAAACCAAAGGGATATGATAGCACCTCTTCCACAGAGGCAAAAACCTCCACTGAAGAAGGAGGTGATGTTTACCTGTTATCTACAGGTACACATGTAGACCGTGATGTATGGTTGATCGACTCAGGTGCATCATACCATATTACTCCTCACAAGGACTGGTTCTATGAATATGAAAAACATGATGGTGGTGATGTATTCCTAGGAGATGTCTCGACAGCCAAAATCATGGGACGTGGAAGGGTTAAGTTGTTGATAAAATATGGAAGGATTAGAACTCTCCCTGGGGTTATTCACATTTCAAAACTTGCTAGGAGCCTCATATCTGTAAACAATTTAGATGATGCAAGAGTGGATACTATATTTGGAAAGGACACTTGCAAGATGGTACAATGAGCAATGGTGTCGATGAGGGGAGTTCGATGTGGAACTCTATACATGTTGTTGGGAAGCCCTTATACTAATGGGCGTAACAACTCTATTTTCCCTGAGCAGAGAAATGAAGAAGACCAGATCAATATTGTCCCAGAAAATAAGACCATGGTGTGGCATCAAATACTGGGGCATATTGTAGAAAAGGGCCTTCGAACACTACACGGTAAAGGTATGGTTGAAGGTATGTCTAACTGCACTCTGAATTTTGATTTCTGTGAACACTTCATATATGGTAAACAAAATCGAGTAAGATTCACATCTGTTGCTACAAGATCAAAGGGGATCTTAGATTTGATACACAGTGATGTGTTTGGACCTGTTCATGTTCCATCCATAGGTAAATTTGTGTATTATGTTTCATTCATAGATAATTTTTCAAGGAACACGTGGATTTATTTTCTTAGAAAGAAATCTGAGGTATTTGATAAATTTAAAGAGTTTAAGGCTCTGGTAGAAAATCAAATGGAGAAGAAAATAAAGGTATTGAGAACAGATAATGGTGGAGAATTCTACGAAATGAATTCGAAGAATTCTTTAAGAAGTGTGGTATAGAAAGGCAGAAGACTACTCCATACACTCCTCAGCGGAATGGAGTTGTAGAAAGGATGAACAAAACACTGATGGAAAAATCAAGGAGCATGCTCAGCGATGTCGGGTTAGGACAACAATTATGGGCAGAGGCAGTGGGTACAACATGTTACCTGGTCAATCGATCACCTTCATCAGTGTTGGTTGATAAAACTACACACGATGTATGGTCTAGAAAGAAACCCTCTCTTCAACATCTTAGAGTTTTTAGTTTTGATGCTTATTTACATGTTCCAAAGGAAAATAGGAGTAAGTTGGATAAAAAGGATGAAAAGTGTATCTTTGTTGGTTATAAAGATGGTGTGAAAGGTTATAAGCTTTGGAAACCATAAACCAAGAAGATTGTTTACAGTCAAGATGTTGTTTTCAAAGAGGTAAAATATGTGTCCAAACAAGAATTCCTACCAACGCAAGACGAACCTGAGAAAATAGAGCTTGAGTTGGATGATGCAAAATCTGAAGAAGAGGAAGAAGAGGAAGAAGAAGAAGAAGAAGAAGAACCTCATACCCCAGTATTGAGGAGATCAGTGAGAGATAAAAGGCAACCAGAAAGGTATAGTCCACCTGATTTCCGTTCCAATTTTGCTTTATCTATTACTGATGATGATCTAATAAATGTCAGGGAAGAAGTGAATTCAAAGGATACTAAACTCTGGAAGAAGGCCATGGTTGAAGAAATGGATGCCTTGGATAAGAATGAGGCATGGGATATAGTTGAGTTTCCCGCTGGAAGAAAATTAGTTGGTAGCAAATGGTTGTTTAAGAAGAAGTTTAATGCACAAGGTAAAGTGGAGAAATACAAAGCTCGATTAGTAGCAAAAGGTTATTCCTAGGTAGAGGGAATTGACTTTGGTGAGATTTTTTCTCTTGTTGCTAAGTTAACTTCTATTAGATTTTTTTTATCTATTGTTGTTGCTTTTGATCTTGAAGTGGAACAGATGGATGTGAAGACAACATTCCTACATGGGGATCTAGAAGAAGAAATCTACATGAAGCAACAAGAAGGCTTTGTAGTGAAGGGAAAGAAAGAGCTGGTTTGTAAGCTAAAGAAGTCGCTATATGGTCTGAAGAAATCACCTAGGATGTGGTACCAAAAGTTTGACACAGACATCCTTGGATTGGGATTTGTAAGAAGCAGGTCTGATCACTATGTATATTCCAAGCAGGTTGGTAATCACTTCATTTATGTAGTGTTGTATGTTGATGACATGTTTTTGGTAGGAAATAACATGGATGTTATCAAGGAGGTGAAATCACAACTATCCTCCAAATTTGACATGAAGGATCTCGGTGTTGCTAACTTCATTTTGGGAATGGAGATTAAAAGAGATCGTGAAAAAAAGAAACTCTGGTTGAATCAGAGAAAATATGTTGAGACGATATTGTAGAGGTATAATATGCATGGAAGTAAATCGATCAAGGTTCATATTCCTATAGGTGTAAAGTTATCTGTAGATCAGTGTCCCAAGACTCAAGAAGAATAAGAGGACATGTCCCATGTTCCATATGCTAGTGGAGTTGGTAGTTTGATGTATGCAATGGTCTGTACTAGACTGAACATTACACATGCAGTGGGAGTTTTGAGTAGGTATATGTCAAAACCAAGGAAGGGGCACTGGATAGAAGTAAACAGGGTCTTCAGGTATCTTTGTGGCACTACCAGTTATGGATTGTGCTACCAAGGAAGACCATGATTGGAAAGAGTGGTGGACATACATGGCTTTGTTGATGCAGATTGGGCTGGAGATGTGGATCACAGAAGATCTACAAGTGGGTATGTGTTTAACCTTTTTGGAGGAGCAATCAGTTGGATGAGAAAAATACAGGCTGTAGTGGCACTCTCAACTATAGAAGTTGAATACATGGCAGCCACTCATGCAAGAAAGGAAGTAGTATGGTTACAAAGATTGTGTTCAGGTATTGGGTTGGTACAACAAGCGGTGAGATTAGATTGTGACAGTCAAAGTGCAGTCTTCCTAGCAAAGAACCCAACTTATCATTTGAAGACAAAGCATATTGATGTTCAGTATCACTTTTTGAGAGACATGGTTGAGGAAAAGAAGGTGTTGTTGGAAAAGGTTGACACTTTGAAGAATGTTGCAGATTCATTGACAAAGTTTGTGAGAACAGAAAATTTATCCTGGTGTAGAGTAACAATGGGAATTTCTACCCTGGATTGTTGACTATATAATCCCCTGGACCCCTGGATGAAAAGAAAACAACAAGTGGGAGAATGTTGGGTATGTGTTATATTCTTTGCATGTGTGTGTGTGGGCGCATCAGATTCGACAACTACGTCTGACGATCCCTCTAGTATCACCCTTTGTGTCCTGTGCACCAGGCGCTGTCCTAGGGGGGTCCTCAGGGGCGGAACAGGTATAACCCCTCTGGTTACGCGCATTGTTCGGGGCAGCACCCCAAATGTTTTTTTTTTGTGAGTGGTTTTTGCTATTTTTAGCAGTTTACTAAATTAATCCTGAATTAAGGGATTATAGTTTTTGTATCTATGGAATACCTAAAAACATTATATATATTGTATGGTGAATGGTGAAATTCGAGATATAAATATAAGAAAGGTTTTCCCGATTAAGGGTTTCTGGTATAAAATCTTTGTGTACTCTGTGTATGAGTCATTGATTAAATTTTGTTTTTCTTAAGAATCCATATGCATTTCTTTACTTCACAAGTTTAAAAATTACATGCATGTCCCTGACGAGGTCTGAGTATAGAAAGTTGGGTGTTGAGCTTGTCTCTCCTGAATACAATCGCTTTCACACACCCAAGAAACCCTCAATGGAAAAAGAAAAGAAAAATGACTAAGAAAATGATCCTATCAATCTGTTGCTTGAGCAAGCTCTCACACGACAGAGGGACGAAATGATGGAGAATTTTTCCCACATCCTTCAATGCCTATTGATAGAAACAGATGCATCATTATCAAACGGCTACTTTGGAAGAACCTTTCCTTTCAAGGTACAAGTTGATTTTTATATTCTTGTATTTGAAGGACAGATAGATGCAGAAACCCTAGACAAATGGTTAAATCTACTAGAAAGTTATTTCTCTTTTCACAATTTTTTCGACAGAGAAAAGATCACCTTCTCACTCCTTAAATATCTTCCTCATGTCAAACATTGGTGTGAAACTTACTAGGAGAAAAGTTCCACAAAGGAGTCTAAAATATATGGGGCCAAGCCCACTTGGGATTTTTTTGTGGATGTGGTAAAGGAACAGTATTACCCTGTTGACAACTATGAGGACCAGTACATGAGATGGACCGCACTATGGCAAGAGAGGGGCAAAGCAGTTCTAGAGTTCACCAATACCTTCCATACCTTGCGCACCAAGATGGGTATCAAAGACTCTGAACGACATTTGGTTATGAAATACCCTGGGGCTCTACACAGATACATCCAAACTGAAATGGATTTTCTAGACATCTCATCACTCGGTGTTGCTTATCGATATGCTATTAAAATTGAGTAGAAATTTAAGCACCAAAACAAACGAGAGTTCAGTTCTACAAATCTGCAACAACCAAAGTATGACAAAGATGGCCCTAATAAACAACTTCCTAAAAACCAGTCTAAGCCATAGGAAAAGAAGGGTCATGGGTATATGAAGAAGGAAACTAGAAAATGGTGTGATTTCCACAAAATCCCCTCACACAACACCAATGAATGTCGCTCAAAACAGTCATTGGTGGTTGAGATCAAAGACAAGGAGCCAAACCCTGATTCAAAATATGATTCTGAAAATATTGGTAAAAGACAGATCATCGACGCAGACCCCACTACTATTTTCATAACCGCAACAATTTAACTAGAAGAACCAACAAATCCTGAAGAGGGGGAGAACCTTTTTCATTCACATATGTGGGTGAAGGGCACCTTGCTGCATTTTATTGTTGATAGCAGAATCCATAAGAGACTCATCTTAGCAAAGGTAGTCAAACAGTTGGGATTGTCGACAACACCACACCCACAACCATACAACATCGGGTGGCTTCACCAATGATGAGATCTCCATGTTAGCCAACAATGCCAATTATCATATGACATCCAACCCTTCAAGGATGAGGTATTATTTGATGTTTCCCCACTGGATGTCTGTGATGTTCTCTTGGGCTAGCCATATATGTGGAAGTGCCATGCTATTTATGAGTCTTGATCCCATAGTGTCATTTTTACTTTGGGGGGTCATCTATCCAGAATATCAGAGGTATTTATGTCTATTGTTCCACCTAAATAATGTTGCAAGGTAGTATCTCATACTACAAAATTTAGCATCTTCATAATTTGTTCAAAAGGGGAACATAAAGACACTTCAACCACTACAGCCTCGCCCCAAGCACCTTCTATCCAACTGAAGCAGGTCGACAAGGTTGCAGCAAAGCCAAAATATTCCTTCTTCATTCCGTCCTATCGTATAGCTCGACTTGTTGAACATCCTTAGCCTCAACAACTTTGTGACAGTCTTCCACAAACTAAGCAACACGACGTCTCCAGCAAGGAAAGCAACTCACCAAGATGCAGATTCAACAAACGCTTTTCCCTCTCCCCTGGGAACTCAACGCAATGGAGACCATTTCTTCCTAAGGAGGGAGGATTGATCTAGGTGTATATCAGTGGCCACCCACCTTTTCCAACTGGCTCAAAAAAAATTTCTGACAATTTTTGCAATTTACTATTTTCAACAATTTTAACTTTTGAGGGCCTAAATGAAGGTTTTCAGGATCGAGATTCTCAATGATAGTCGAAGGCATATTGAGCCGACAAAATTAATCTCCTTGACTATACCTTTCCAACAGGCTATCATGTGCCTAAAACGGATATCGTATGCAAAAGTTACGACCCAAGAATTTGATGTACTAACTTACCCAAATAGGGCCCACATGAATTTTGGCGCTTCATAGGGTTAGGTTTTTGGATGTATAGGGTTTTTGGAATTCACGTTTATTGTAAAAATGCCTTCAGAGTCTCATTGTAATCATCTTCTTGTGAATGTGAGTAGTCGTCACATCTCTTCTCAAAGATAAGATTCCACCATTCTAGCGAGTCTTTCACTCTATATTTGTACAGTCTCTGTACATTTATTTCATTAATATAAATCATGTATTACTGAATATCTTTTCCTCTGGTTATATTTCCAATATATCTCTGTTATATTACAGTTTCTCTTTCAATATCTCTGTATATTTCTGTGTTCATTTTGTGCCGAAAATAATCCAAATCAGGTATCCTACAAAAGTTTGAAAAAAGCAGTAACGAGGTATCTTACAATTTATATCAAATGTTTTTCATTAAATCATTAGTTAGAAGAATATGCTAACTTACACTATATAGTTTTTGAAATAAATATAGCTATGTTGATTTTTATAGTATATAGTTGAGATATTAAATACAACCCTAAATTTGTTTATTAATATCTAGATTATTTTAAATATTATAAGGAGTTAGTTGGGAAATGCTTAAAAAATTATGGGTTAGCCTATTAAGTATTAATGGGTTAGTAGAGTGAAACATGAACAATTATATTCATCCATTTTCTACCAGGCTTTACTATAATCATTTATAGTTAACCATGATAGTTACTATGCAACTAATGGCTTAGTGTTAAGAGCACATTAGTGGGTTGGTATATCAATGGTTAGAGAGTTTTTGAGTTAGTGGCTTAATGGTTAGGGGTCTTGGTTAGTGGATCAATGGTGAGGATATTAATAGATTAGTGGTTTGGGTTATTTTCGGTTCATGGTTTAAAGGGTAATGGGTTAGATACTAGGGGGTTCATGGTGGTAGGTTAGTGGTTAATGTTTAAGTTAGATTTAGGGGATTAGTGTGTTGGGGGCTAGGGTTTTAATGAATTAGTCTTTAAATGGGGTTAATGAACTAGGTGTTTGTTGAGTTAAGGGTTAGGTGTTAGTGGATTAGGGTCAATGTGATAATGAGTTAGCAGTTCAAGGTTAAGGCTTGGGTTTTATTGGATAAGTGGGTTAAGGGTTAAGGATGAGGGGATTAGAGAATTAAAATGATACAGATTTTTGGTCAATAAGTTAATTGGTTAAGAAACAAATGTATTAAGGAGAAGAAAATTTTACATAAGTTAACATGTGTGTGCATGAAAGAAATGTAAGTAGTACATGGCATCAAGTAGGTACTGAGTTTAGATCAATTTCCCAATGGTCCATCTAATATTTTAGATTGCATAAAATGCATTATAGCAATCTTGTGATTAGCATCCTTGTTGTTTTATCATTTCTCCAAGGCCATTCTAGTGTTTTCGGGTCAATATTGGAGAAAATTAGCAACACATGTTTGCAAACCATTCATGAATGACTAGTAATTATGAGCAATATTTTCCAAAAACTTTCACCAAAGTCATCAAGGAGATAATGAAAAATAATCACATAAAAGTCTTTTCATGTCTGTGACCAATCAAAATAAATATAAATTATGTTTTATATAGTTAAAAACTATTAATTGTATATGTATTAAGGATAAACTTTGAAAATGTGAAGCCCTTGAGGGGAGTATTCCCAATCTTGAGGTGACCAAGGAGTGGCCAAAGTGGTTTCTCTTATATATATATATATATATATATANGAGAGAGAGAGAGAGAGAGAGAGAGAGAGAGTCCATTTATATGGATTTATTTTTGAAAATGCGGTGGTTTTGTTCTTTCCAAATTTCCCAGAGAAGGAAATCAAGGAGGAGTTTCCTGTTGGATCATGTTGACATTGATGTCAATGGTTTGATTGATTGATGTCAAGTGATTGATTGATGTCTAAGGATTGATTGATTCATGATTGATGTAATATAATATGTATTTTCCTTGATGAGAATGCATAGATGAAGATGGATCAATGAGTTTTCATTGATATTGTGAAGATGGATCAATGAGTTGTCATTGATACATGATGAAGATGGATCGTTGTGGTTTCATTGGTATATGATGCATTGTTGGAAAAATGTATAGATGAATCATTATTGTCTTATCATGATTGATAAGGTGCACAAATGGATGAA
>ML781785.1:356022-372673 GCA_009831015.1 Picea engelmannii | reverse complement strand
AAGAAGGAATATTTAAATGATAAAGTATTGGAGAACTTTCTATTTATGGAAAGTGGTTAACCCTAAAATAAGGAAAATACGTTAAGTGACCTAGAAATGGGTTAAGTGACCTAAAAATGGGTTGACCTAGAGGATGAAAGTATAAATAAGATAGCGATGGTCTCTTGTAGATTGTCCTTTTTGTGAATCAATGGAGAGCTTCTTGTGACAATATCTTTTGGAGTATTGATGGAGAGCTTCTTGTGAGAGCTTCTTGAGCATTTTTAGTGTGGAACACTTGTGCTTATAGAATATCTATAGGTGATTGAGGTAACCAAAGATATAGAAGCCGAATTTTAGAAGGAAGGTGAAGAAAAGAGGGTCGGAATTGAAGGGAGGATAAATTGTTTTCATGATGCTTTCTAAGGCATGTTATTTACAGGTCATCTCACCATTTTAGCTATAACGTTTTTTCTATAATGATTCAGACTGTGAATTTTCTATTCCATTGAGAAAGCATACCCAAGTATATGTGGTAAAAAATTTAACTTGTGGTTCGTTGTATTTTGGGAGTTACACTCCATTGCAAATAGGGTTTGTGGCTAGTCCTGAAACTAGTCAAAAACAAGTGTTTTAGGTAAAAACGCCATAACTTCTTAATAACAGATCCAAATTTAGTGAGACAAAATGTGTTGGTTAGGGTACAAGATTTAGTATGTTTTTGAACAATTTCAGATCAATTCAACAAACATTTTGTGTAGGCCACACTCTTTAAGGTCACTCTCTAGAATACGCCAGAATTCAGCAAGGTATGCTAGTTTTTCTATAACGCCTTTTATGAGAGGTTCCAAGTAGTGCCACCTGGAGGAATTGAATAAAAAACACTGAAGAACATTGTGCATCAGTTTCATATGCATATTCATTACAGGTACAAAGTTATGATTATTTCAAGTTGGGGTTGTTGACTAATCCAAAACTAGTCATGGTTGAGACAAGTAGTTGATGAGTTGACACATACATGAGGTGTATAGTTGATGATGTTGGTACATATTGACAAGTAATTGTTGATGAGTATTTGACACATGATTGGTATATACTTGGTACATGTTTGGATGCACTTGTTTATGGTACAAGTTGATTATAGGTTGTTTGGCACAGGTTGGTGCATGGTTGATTCACTTGTTTATGTTGAGAGATTGATATCTGTTGAGGATTGTTTCCTCATCTCATTTGGTGCTGAGAATGTAAGATGAGTCTTGCATATAGAGTTGGTTCTCTTGTAGAGTTGTACTCTATTCATTTGTTGCTGAAAAAACCCTGGATTGAAGTCCATAATAAAAAGAAAAATTGTACATACATCTTGTGTTCTTTTTGTTTCTTGTGGAGATGATTTGTTGATGATATGTTGTTGATATGTATTAACATATAACTAATTATAAATGACAGCAATGAGTAATGAGAAAATGTTGAATGTTAACTAAGGAGTTTTTGTGTAAGAGGGAAGTTTTGGGAAAAAGATCCCCACACTCATTCACCTCCCCTCTAAGTGTAGTAGGTGTGTCCAACATTTCCAAGCTCAATTGAGGATAGGATTAGAGAAGGCCAAGGATATCCCGTGCTATATTGTTGTAGATAAATTGTTTCTTTGATGATCATTCGTGAGGAAGAGAATGTGATGCAGGAGCATTGTCAACAAGAACAAGTGGAGAGACAACTGAGTGCCTTAACGTGCCTTTGAATCATTTCAGAATCTTAACTGCTAGCATTTCCTGCAAACCTTTTTGAAATGATTGAGAACTGAAGAAGATCAAACGCTTGGGAGATGAGTGATCATGAATGATCTAGGAGATTCACTCCTAGTATTGAATGTAACAGAAATTAAGTAGTTGTTAGTTTTTTATCGAGTAGACGAGTAGTCAGAGGAAACCCTAAGAACCCTTTGAGATAAATAGAAGTGTAGTATGCCCAAAAGTGGCTGCTGCAAGTTAGTAGGAGTTTGTTGTAATTTAATTTTTGCTGAGTTTTTTTGTTGTTTATCATAAATGTAGCCATTTACTTTTGAATGAATATAATAGAGGAAAACAGATACAATGCATGGTGTTTCTACTGTTTACAATTCCATGTTATCGTTGTTTTCATGAATGAATGAGTTATATTATTGAGTATATGAAAATGTGAGGTGTTCATATCAGTTTAAATTGTTCTCTTTGTTGAGTTCATGCAAGGCGTGCATACATTTCGCAAGGAGTACGTTGACGGAGTTTGTCTTGACTCATAAGCTTAGAAGATATAACATGAAACTTCTCTTTGCAAGGAGTTCAAAGTGACTACTACAAGGTGTGCACAGTCATCCACAAGAACTTAAGTATTGCATGAGAATCTACTACAAGGAGTGACAGAGTCTGTTTCAACTCATAAGATGAGAAGAGTTAGCGTAAATTTTCCTTTGCAAGGTGTGCATAATCGTTTGCAAGAACCTAAGTCTTGCATAAGAATCTACTGTAAGGAGTGCACAGATACGAAATTTGACTAAGTGTTGAAGTAACTCTTTAAGGAGTTAAAGGAGTAGAACGAAAGGAATATCAAGAGAGATAGTGGGAGAAATATTCAAAGGGAGGGAAGTTATGAAGGTTTCATGAGTCACCGGCTAAGATCCATCAAGGATGGAGTGGTATCATTCCAGACCGTTAGATCTGGGCAAAGTGCATGAGCATTAAGTCTCTGCATGCATATAGAAGAGAGAATTCACTGAAGTCCCGAAGAGACCACGGAGCATCCATCATCCAAAAGAATAGATGGCACAAAATACATAACTCTGGAACGAAATCACTTCAGGATTTTTGTGGACAAGGAGAAAGTGAAATCATCAAAGAGCAGACCATCGTTTGATTCAAAGGAGAAACTATCCGAGAGGAGAACTTGTTCGACGTTTTGGCATGAGAAGACACAAGGAGTTGTGTCATGTATATGATTAACAGAAATCACCGAAGCTGAAAGGATTCATCTAGATCATCCGTTCGATCGAAATCGGTGGGACGTCGATCTGAGACTTTGGGGAAAGGTCCCTTCGAGGGTTTTAGTTTAGGAGTTGAAACTACCAAACCCCGAAGAGCTGAAGTAAATCGTAGCGATTCGATTCAGAAGGACACGCGACAGAGATTCGTGAACTTTGGGTGAAACACTATGAGATAAGACAAGCATATAGAAGTTGAGATCCCCGAATCCTGAATCGCTGAAGTGGATTGTAACCATCTGATTCAGAAGGAAACGCGATAGAGATCCGTGAACTCTGGGTGAAAACACTCCAAGATAAGGTGAGTGTGTAAGAGTTGGGAATCCTGAAGCCCAAATAATCAAAGTGGTTTGTGGTCGTCGATCTATGGGAGACATGCATCAATAGATCATGAACTTCGTGTGTAAATATTGCTGAGACAGTAAGCTTTGAGAGTTGAAAAATCCAAATCTTGAATTGGCGAAGCAGATCACGACCATTCATTTGAAATGGGCATGCGTTAACAGATCATAGAGATCTAGGAGGGCATGATCCAGAGAGAAGGAAGGAAAGGTAGCAGCTCTGAACCATTGATCGAGAGGCTCCATCGAAGATCATGAGATCAACGGTCATGTAGGATTCTGGTGACAAAAAGTGCTTGGGCCTTAAAAATTTGAGAGCGGGTCACAATCGAAACCATGGTATTGCAATAGGGACACACGACAATTGGTAGTGAATTGCGGGGAGAAAAGTGGGTTGATCCCAACCCACTCTTGGTCACGCGCACAATTGTGTGTTTTATACGAGGACATAGCTTGAGGTCACATATAGGAAAGGGATAACAGAAGAGGACCTAGCGCCTCAACCCTGATAGTTTAGCGGTGCGAAAGGAGAGGTTGTGGGTGTCATATAACTTGCATCAAAATATTGAAAAGGTCCTTTGTTTAATCGCCAGGGAGACCATTAAGGTTTTAGAGAGCCGATTCGGCTCCAAGAATCGAAGATCCTTGACCGGGAGGTCGTGCAACCTCGAGGAGAGGAGGGGGGTCTGCATCAAGTGCTATCAGATCTTGAAATTGTTTTTAGGAAACAAAGAAGATCTGAAATTTGTACTCTGTGTGTGAGAGACAGTCAACACAATGCCACCAAGGAGATGTGTGGATTCACCTTTATCCAATCATGTTGTAGAAAGAGAAATGAGACAGCTCCGTGCAAGGTTAGAGGCGATGGAGGAAGTGCATAGGAGGGAACCTGATGTTGGGGACATCAATAATGCAAAGAATGAAGAAGTAGAAGTCAAAGAAGATGCAGGGGAAAATGTTGCCAAAAAATGCTTACTGCGAGTTGTTTTTAAATTGGGAGCTAGAGCCAAAGTAGACATCCCAATGTATGAAGGCAATTTGGATGTTGAAGAGTTGTTGGATTGGATAATTTCCATGGACAAATATTTTGACTATGAAGATGTCGAGGAGGAGAAAAAGGTGAGACATGTTGTCACCGGGCTAAAAGGACATGAAACACTGTGGTGGGATGAATTGTGGGCTGAGAGGAGAAGAAAAGGCAAACAAAATATAAAGAATTGGGATAAGATAGTAGCCAAGATGAAGGCTAAATTCATGCCCAAAGATTATCAGATAAATCTATTTAGGAAGTTGCAGAACCTGAGACAGAAGGGCATGACAGTGAAAGAGTACACAGAGGACTTCTACAAGGTGAACATCAGGACTGGACAATGAGAGAAGGATGAGGAAAAAGTTTTCAGGTACATAAATGGCCTGAGGTATGAAAACCAAGATGAGATCGTCATCATGTCAGTGAGGACAATAGGGGATTCTTGCCAGATTTCTATGAAGGATGAGGAGAAGTTGGTCAGGAAACAGATTCAATGAAACAGAGGCAGAAGCCCAAGAAAAGGTAAGGGATTTTCCCATGATAAGACACAAAAATCCAAAGGAAAGACAGAGAAACCACATAGTCACTCAGAAAGAGGAGGAAGTTCCTGAGGAAGACAAGGTGGTTGAAGAAGTTATTCTAGAGGAAGAGGAAGAAGCAAAGGAGGAGAAGTAAGGTGTTATTCCTGTGGAAAGACAGAACACATGTCTTGGGAATGTCCCGAGAAAAAGAAATGAGGAGGAGGTGAAGCTCACATTTTAAAAGAACAGAGAAGGAATGTTGAAGCAGAAGGTGCAGAGGATGGAATGTCCCTGATGTTGAGGAAGGTTCTCTTAAAACCAAAGTCGAAAATTGAAAATCCAGTACAAAGGAACAATCTATTCAGGAAAAATTGCAAGATGAAAGACCGAGTATGCAAGTTGATAATTGATAGTGGGAGCACTGATAATTTAGTATCCGCAGAGATGGTGGACAAATTGGAGCTGGAGACAACTGCACATCTGAAGCCATATAAAGTCTCATTGTTGCAGAAAGGACACTAGGTAATGGTCACTAAAAAATGCCTTGTTAAATTTAAGATAGGAGGATATAGAGGTAAAATCTTGTGTGATGTGATTCCCATGGATGTATGTCATGCTTTGTTAGAAAGACCATGGAATTTTGATGAAAATGTCATTCACGATGGGAGAAAAAATACATAAACCTTGGAGAAGAGTGGTAGGACACACATGTTGCTACCAATAGAGGAGAAGAAAGTAAAAGAGGAAGCCAACACAAGCATACTTTTCATGAGTGGGAAGGAAATCCTGAGTGAAGTCAAGAAAGGACAGGAGATGTAGTTTGTTTTGGTGAGGAAATCCAAAGTTTTCCTTACAAGTACTTCGATGGATGATTTGCCTGAAGAAGTTTAGGAGTTGTTGGATAATGTTTATGACATAGTAGTAGATGAGTTTCCTAACTCATTGACACCCATCAGAAGTATCATCCATCATATTGATTTGATACCAGGAGCAAGTCTACCAAACAAAGCAGCATACAGATTGACACCTCAAGAGAATGAAGGAGTAAAGAACCAAGCCCATGATTTGTTAAACATGGGTTTGGTCAGAGAAAGATTGAGTCTATGTGCAGTACCAACTATGTTGAGTCCAAATAAGGATGGAGGATGGACAATGTGTACAGACTCGAGATCCATTAACAAGATCACCATCAGGTATAGGTTTCCTTTGCCAAGAATGGATGGCTTAATGGATTGTTTAAGTGGAGAAAATTTATTTTCTAAGATATCTTTGAAAAGTGAATATCACCAGATAAGGATGAGAGAAGGTGATGAGTGGAAAACAACCTTTAAGACAAATGAAGGGTTGTATGAGTGGATTTTTATGCCATTTGGCTTAACAAATGCCCCAAGTAATTTTATGAGGCTGATGAATGAAATACTAAAAGATTTCATTGGCAAGTTTGTGGTTGTATATCTAGATGATATACTGGTCCTTAACAAGACTAAGGAGGAGAATTTGAGACATATGACATTAGTGATCAGAAGACTACAACAAGAGAAACCATTGATAAATATGAAGAAGTCCTCTTTTATGAATACATAACTCCTTTACTTGGGTTTTGTGATCTTTTCAAATGAATTGAATATGGATCTAGAAAAGGTTAAAGCAATCAAATAATGGCCATCACCAAGGAGTATGTTTGAGGTAATAAGCTTCCATGGATTAACGAGTTTCTACAGGAAGTTTAGTAGAAATTTCAGTGGAATTTGTGCACCAATGATGGATACAGTGAAGAAGAGGCACAAGTCTTTTAAATGGACAGAGGAGGCTAAGAGGATATTCAATATATTGAAGGAGAAGATAACAGAGCGACCAATTTTGGTCTTGCCAAATTTTGGAAAGACATTTCAAGTGAGATGTGATGCAAGTGGAGTTGCAATTGGAGCAGTATTGAGCCAGGATAATATACCAGTTGCATATTTCAATGAGAAGATGAATGCAACTAAGAGAAAGTACTCTACATATGATAAATAATTTTATGCTATAATTCAAGCCTTGAATAAATGGAGGCACTACCTTGTTCCAAAGGAATTTGTCTTGTACAATGACAACCAAGATTTACAATTCATAACCAGATAGGAAAAATTGAATCGAAGACATGAAAAATGGATTGAGTTTATGCAGAATTTTAATTTTGTCATAAAACATATTTATGGAAATGCCAACAAAGTTGCTAATGCATTGAGCATGAGATGTCTGATTCTGCAGGAATTTCAAGTCAAGACCTTGGGGTTTGAAAACCTTAAGGATATGTATTGTGATGATCTAGATTTCAAGGAAGCATATGAAACATGTGCAAATCCTGTGTTGAGAGACAGGATCCAATGGACAGAGTATATGATTCAGGATGGATTGTTGTTCAAGGGAAATCAGTTGTGCATACCAAAATTCTCAATGAGGGATAACCTTTTGAAGAAAAATCATAGTGGAGGATTGGCTAAACATTTAGGCCATGGTAAAACATTTGCACAGTTGAGAAGTTCAAACTATTGGCCAGGTATAAGAATAGAAGTGCTAAAGTTTGTGAACAAATGTAGAATCTTCCAACATGCAAAAGGTAAAAGAAAGAACACTGGATTGCATCAACCACTGTCAATACCAGAGAGGCCTTGGGATGCGATAAGAATGGATTTTGTATTGAGACTACCAAGAACACAAATAGGATGTGATTCCATATTTGTGGTGGTGGATAGATTTTCAAAGATGACACACTTTATCCCATGCTAGAAGACTAGTGATGCAACACATGTTGCAAATTTAATTTTCAATGAAGTTGTTTGTCTTCATGGATTACCCAAAAGTGTTGTCTCAGACAGAGATACCAAATTCGTTGGTCATTTATAGAGAACACTGTGGAAGAATTTGGGGACACATTTTTCCTTCATCTCATCTTATCACCCTCAAATAGATGTAAATACTGAGGTGGTGAACAGAAGTTTGGGAAACTTATTAAGGAGTCTGGTCACTAAGCATCATAATCAGTGGGATCTGATTCTGCAACATGCATAATTTTCATACAACGACTCACCAAACAGGACCATTGGAAAGAGCCCATTCAAAATGTTGTATGGAATGCAGCCAAGAGGAGTAGCTGAGTTGAGAGACTTGGAACAAAGTGATATCAGAAGTGCTAGAGTAGAAGATTTTGCTACAGAAATGAAGAAGATACATATCCATATCAGAGAGAAATTGCAAAACTCTATCCAAGAGTACAAGCACAAAGTTAATCAACATCTTAGAGAGCTTCAATTTGAAGTAGGAGATCAGGTCCTGAAACATCTTAGGAAATAAAGGTTCCCAAGGGGAACATATAACAAGTTGAATATGAAAAAGATAGGACCATGTAAAATATTAGGGAAGTTTGATGCAAATGCCTATGAAATTGTGCTACCAGATGATGTGGGCATATCACCTATATTCAACATATCATATATGTATCCTTAGAGGGAATATGAAACATGGAGATTAGAAGATCAGGATAAGATCCAGTGGGAGAAGTAGATGCTTGTAGCAAAAAAACCACAAATGGAGAAGATCGTTGATAAGAGGATTGGAAAGAGGACCAGGCAGAAGACCTATTTTGGGTATTTGGTCAAGTGGAAGGGATATTCGATAAAAGATGCCAGTTGGGAAAATGAAGTTGATATCCAGAAGCATGGAAAGTCAGTGCAGGAACTCATGGAGAGGAGTCCATGATTTTTTTTCCAGGGGAGTATGATGTAGGAGCATCATCAGCAAGAACACATGGAGAAACAACTCAGCACCTTAGCATGCCTTTGAATCATTTTGGAATTTTAACTGTTGGTGTTTCCTACAAACCTTTTTGAAATGATCGAGAACTGAAGAAGATAAAATGCTTGGGAGCCAAGTGATCATGAATGATCTGGGAGTTTCACTCCTAGTATTGAATGTAACAAAAATTAAGTAGCAGTTAGTTTTTTCTCGAGTAGACTAGTAGTCAGAGGGAACCCTAAGAACCCTCTGAGATAAATAAAAGTGTAGTATGCCCGGAAGTGGCTGCTACAAGTTAGTAGGAGTTTTTTTTATTTAGTTGTTGTTGAGTTTTGTTGTTTTTTATAATAATTATATCCATTTACTTTTGAATGGATATAACAGAGGAAAATTGATCCAATGCACGGTGTTTCTACTATTTACAATTCCATGTTATCGTTGTTTTCATGAATGAATGAGTTATATTATTGAGTATATGAAACTGTGAGGTGTTTAGATAAGTTTCAAGGAGTGCATACAGTTCACATACAGTTTGCAAGATGTGCATATAGTTCGCAAGGAGTGCGTTGACGGATTTTGTCTCAACTCAGAAGCTTAGAAGAGATAGCATGAAACTTCCCTTTGCAAGGAGTGAAAACTAACTACTGCAAGATGTGCACAGTCATCCGCAGGAACTTAAGTCTTCTGTGAGAATCTACTACAAGGAGTGATAGAGTTTGTTTCGACTCATAAGATCAGAAGAGATAGTGTAAATTTTCCTTTGTAAGGAGTGAAAAGTGACTGTTGCAAGGTGTACATATTCGTCCGCAAGAACCTAAGTCTTTCATAAGAATATTCTGTAAGGAGTGCACATATCCGAAATTCAACTAAGTGTTGAAGTAAATCTTAAATATTTAAAGGAACAGAAGGAAAGGAAGATCGAGAGAGATAGAAGGAGAAATATTCAAAGGGAGGGAAATTTTGAAGGTTTCACGAGTCACCGACTAAGATCGATCCATGAGGGAGCAGGATCATTCCAGACTGTTGGATCTGGGAAAAGTGCATGAGCGTTTAAGTATTTGTGTGAATATAGAAGTGAGGATTCGTCGAAGTCCCAAAGAGACCAGGGAGTGTCCATCATCCAAAAGGACAGGTGGTGTAAGATCCATAACTTCGGAACGAAATCACTTCGGGATTTTTGTGGACAAGGAGAAAGTGAAATCGTCGAAGAGCGGACCATCATTCGGTTTGGAGGAGAAACTATCCAGGATGAGAACTTTTTTGATGTTTCGACGTCGGAAGACACAAGCATTTGTGTCATGTAGATGATCAACGGAAATCATTGAATTCAAAAGGATTGATCTGGATCGTCCATTCAATCGAAGTCTGTGGGACATCAATTTGAGACTTCAGGGAAAGGTCCCTTTGAGGGTTTCAGTTTAGGAGTTGAAACTCTCGAACCCCGAAGAGCCGAAGTAAATCATAGCGGTCCAATTCCGAAGGACATGAGGCATAGATCCGTGAACTCTGGGTGAAACACTCCAGGAGAAGAAGAGCATGTAGAAGTTGAGATCCCTGAAGCCCAAATCGCTGAAGTGAATTGTAACTATCTGATTCAAAAGGACAGGTGACAGAGATCCGTGAACTCCGGGTGAAAACACTCTGGGAGAATGTGAGTGTGTAAGAGCTGGGACTCTCGAAGCCCAAACAACCAAAGTGGTTTGTGGTCGTCGATCCGTGGGAGACAAGCATCAATATATCATGAGCTCTGGGTGTAAGTATTGCAGAGAAAGTAAGGTTTGAGAGTTGAAAAATCCAAAACCCGAATTGACGAAGCATATCACGCCTATTGATTTGAAGGGGGAATGAGTCAAAAAATTGTGGAGATCTAGGAGGGCATGATCCATAGAGAAGAAAGGAAAGGTGACAGAGATGAATCATTGATCGAGAGGCTTCATATTAGATCGTGTGATCAACAGTCATGCAGGATTGTGGGGATATAAAGTGCTTGAGCTTTAAAAATTTGAGAGCGGGCCGTAATCGAAACCATTGTATTGAAATAGGAATGTGTGGCGATTGGTAGTGACTTGCGGGGAGAAAAGTGGGTTGATCCCAGCCCACTCTTGGTTGCACCCACAATCCTTTGTTTTATGTGAGGACATAACCTGAGGTCACATACGAGAAAGGGATAACAGAAGAGGAGCTTGTGCCTAGACCCTAATAGTTCAACAACGTGAAAGGAGAGGTTGCGGGTGTCATAGAACTTGCATAAAAATATTGAAAAGGGCCTATGTTTAATCACCAGGGAGACCATTAAGGTTTCAAAGAGTCATTTCAGCTCCGAGAATCAAAGATCCTTGATGGAGAGGTCGAGTATCCCCAAGGAGAGAAGGGGGGTCTACATCAGAATGGCACATTGATCCCAGAGGGAAGAGGTATAGGGGAAAGCGGTTAGAAGGTGTTCAATGGTCTCTTCATCTTGCAAGAACAGATGGAATAACATGGGGCGAAAGAAACTACACTTGATTGGGTTCTCCCAAGTCAAACTTTTACCCTTACAAAGCATCCAAAGGAAGAAAGAGACTTTTAGCCATAATTTTTGGGTCCAAATTTTGATCTAGAGATCTTGTCTGGGGAGATGTTGGTCACCTGTAGTGAAGAAGTTGTTGCTAAGTGTTATGCACAAAATTTTCACACTACCTAGTGTCACACTTATGTATAGTTGTGTTTTTGAGTGTCGTAATTCAAAAACAACGCTTTCCTAAGTGTTTCATTTATATTTCATCACTCTAAAACCATGGAATAACACTTTTGCATCATCCCTAGCCATTGAAGAGAAGAAAAACCCATTTTTAAGGTCGAAAACGTGACTCTTACCCTTAATTTTTGGCTTAGTTGGAGCACTAACACCCCCCCTACCATGGCTTAGGGAGCATCACCCCTTGGGTGACACCCCTAGATAGACCTTTTGGGAGTGTCACTGACACCCTATCAAAAGCATTTAGGGAGTCACTCCTATTGGGGTGGTTTTAACCAATCCCACCTTTTTATATGGGATAGTTCCAAGGATATTTGGGTTTTTATGGATAAAGGATGTGTCATGGCTTCGACTCCCTCCACTTTTGGTAATCAATTCGAAATCATGGAGGAAAGATATCAACCTTCCCTTGATTCCCTATGTTGGTTAAACCTCCCAAGATCCTATATAAACAAGGCCTCTCAAGGTTGATGGGGGTTCATGATAGAGAACAATTTGAGAGATATCAAACCTTTGATATCAAACTTCAAAAGGTATCTCGATAAGGCATATTTAGGGTTTGGAAAGGAGAAGCGTAGAGGAAGGCTTGCAATGCATCATGATTTTAAGTTGCATTTTTTCTCATATCAATAAACTTGGTCGATTTCCTTGTTTTCGTCTTGTTTCAGTTTACGTATGAATATTTGTACCCTAGTTAGGATATATTTCATCTAACTTGTTACAAGTAGTATAAGAGGAGGATAGTTTTATTTATTTGTGGGTAGAATACATTTGGAGATGGAATGGATCCAACCCCAGAATTATAAGGAGAAACGAGGACAACTGACCTAAAAAGGTGCCCCATTCTCTTCCTTCTTCTCTCTTATTTCATGTGTAAATAGGTGGAAACAAGGAATGCTAGTATCCATTTGTTATAAGTTTTTTTAGTTGAATAAAACCCAGCTAAGGGGAGTTCAACTTGTCTGTAGGGTGAGATTTCTCACAATAGTTTTTGGCGACTCCACTGGGGAATGAGTCTTTCCTTGGTTTTTAGCCTCTTGTATTTTGTATTACTTATTTTAATGCTTGATTTATGAGGTTCTATGTGTTTTAATCCTCTTTGAGTAGCTTACAGAGTCCTTTTCCTACTTGTTATTGAATCTAGGTTGAGTGTTGAATATTTTGACCTTCTTTTGGCACTAACGCTCTATATAGGAGGATTACAAGGTGTTAGCACTCCCTAGCCATCCTCTGTAGGGCATGAGTAACACTCCATGTTAGTGTATTTGGGAGTATCACCCTTGTTGTGGCACCATGTCTTCTTGGTAATAAGAGTGTCACCTCTATGTTTGTTTCAATTTTCAATTTTTTTTCTCTCTGGTTCTTGGGTTTTTTTATTTAGAAAGTTTTCCTAGATTCTTATTAATTTGATTTGGACTTTGTTTGATTGAAATATTGCATTCACTTTTTTTCCCTTTTGTTTAATTTATTGTCTCTGATCAATTTGTGAAAGGTCAAACATTCAAGTTTCATCTGATCCTTGAATGCAATTTTGATTGTCACTGGTTCTGATTTTTGGTGACTACCCAATCATTAGAATTTTTTCTTTTGATTTAAAAAATCTTTCAAGTATTTTTCTTGTTAGTTTTGAAGGTCTTTTTCATCAACTTGGAGACAATATAGTGCATCAAACCTTGTTTTCAATAGTCTTTTTGGCAAGTGTTAATCCATTAGGTCAATTCTAAACCTTTTGAGGTTTGTTGCAGTTTCAATTGATCATGAATCTTTTGATTTAAAGGTTTTTAGAGTGATTTCTTTCTTTTGAACTTTCTTCTTGAATAAATGCTAGAGGTCATTTCTACATTTGATTCTCTGAGTTCTTAAAGCTTGCGAGTCTTTGTTTGAACTTTCTTTCTACATCGTGTTCCTTTGTATTTGCATTGAATACTTTAATTTTAATTGAAATTAAGGAAGTAGAAAACATTGCAATTGATTAGTTTCACTGCATATAAGGTCCAACAAAGAAAAAAAATTCATTTTAAGTTTTTGGTGGTGCATGTTTAAGCTTGCATTTTAAAGCAGAAAATTGCATGGTTTTTGGCATTTTTGAGCTTTAATTCTAAACCATGAATCATGCATTCTACAATTTTTTTGAATCATATATTGGACACCTTTTTCATTCAAATATTAGTTTATGTTTCTTGAGTTGAAAGTTGTAATCCTTTCTTTGCTTTAAACCTCTTGTTCCTTTCTATAGATAGACTTCATAAAAAGTTAAAGACTGCATTGCATTCATATTTTATTTGAAGTATTATTGGAGTCAAGTATCACACATCATCATTACGTTGCATCCAAAATCCATTTTGAGTAACAAACAACAATAAAATGAACAAGTGCATAATCTAAAATCAACTAGACCTTTTCTTTACTAGAAAACGAAGAAAAGTTTAGGATTTTAGGGCCATGGTTGTAGGGTGGAGAGTAAATTATCCAAGTCCACTTAAACAAAATTGTACAATACTAGAGAGTCTTGAAATACTAGTAGTAACAAATAATGTTTGTTGGGAGAGCTCCTCTTACATGGGAGTTAAGAACAAGGTCAAGTGAAGCGACAGTTTGAGATATCCACTCTTTTGTTTGCATAGTGGGACTACATCAAATTTGGAGCTTTGAATACTGGTAGGTCCTAGGCATGACACCACTTCTTCTTAGTATTTGGGTCATGGATTTGTGTCCACCATTCCTAGTTCCATTTTATTATACTTGACTATCAACTGGTTACACGCCTGATCGTCCATTGTTAAATTGGTAAACATAGTTGCTTTTCCTAGAATTATACATGGGTGACTGGAAGGGGGATTCCTTCTTCAAAAGGTTCCTTTTGGTACCTGAGGCCAACATCACATCACACTCTCAGTACCCCTTTAGGGTGGCCTCGCGTAGCGAGGTTTACTTACACCAATAAGGGCTGTTATGTGGAGGTCGAGGTAACTTCTTCTCATATCTTCATTGACTACCTCATCTCTCGTCTCTAGAAGATCCCTAATTCATTTGTTTACATTCATTTATATTTTAGGAACTTTGATAGTGTGTGCTATTTGATTTATCATACCCTAGGTTGAGTCTGTGTCTATGGCATCAGTTCCGAGAACTACAAACCAAGGGACCCCTTTTCCCGGGAAGCCTTTTATTTTTACTTCTTTTGGAAATGTTGGTCCTCCTTATATTGCTACATTGAGTCTTCGAGGATTCACTATTGGGTTACCAGTATGGTTGTTTTCCACTCTAATGATCCAAAATGTTCCTGGTACTTTGTATGCAATCCCTCCACCCAAAGAACATCAACCTCATGTTGACCCTTCACCTTCTTCACATGTCAGATATTCTTCCCTTTCTTCTTCCTCGTCTGGTGAAAACTCTGAAGCTAGTAACTAGGTGGATAAGAACATGAAGAAAAGGAATATTAAGAAGAAAAAAAAAATAAAGAAGGGGCCAAGCTTCCAACCACTACGGGTCATGTTGGAGACAATCAACCAACTATTGTTAATCATTTTGGGAGTGTTGATGGTATTGACAATCCTACCAAGCCACCTCGCAAGCCCAAATTTCCTTGCAGGATTTGTAAGGGTGACCACCTTATTAGAGATTTCATTGGTCTTCCTAAGACCTTACAAGTGGGGTATACAGGTTCCCAACTACCCATGTCCCCAGCTTCCTCCGGTAATGCTGGTGAAAACCCATCAACTAGTGATAGTAAAGCTGGAAGTAAGAAAGGTAGAGTCAAGTTTCCTTGTAGGTTATGTGAAGGAAGTCATCAAACTTACCTTTTCCCTTGTATGGATGAGGCTTCATGTTTGTTGGAAAATACTGTTGATTTCCATCAACAACTTCCAATGGATTACCATACATCCTTTCCCAACCCACCATTGGTTGATGAATTGGGCAATATAGTCTCATTATCACTTAATCTCATTGATCAAGTGATTGATCTGGTTGCATCATTAGTCGATCTAGTTTATCAAGTGACCAATTCAATTCCATAATCGTTTGGTCCCACTCTTCCCTTGAAGAGTGAAGTATATATTTATCAGGTTCTTGTTGTCACTATAGATAGCTCTGGACAAGGGGGCATTTCACCCATTTCCACGGAACCCCCTCCAAGTACTGAGGTCATTTCCTTTGATTGGAATTGACCTTCCTTCTTAATTTCCTTTCAAAATCATTGTGAAAGTTTGCATTATCAACCTATGTCACTCTAATATAGAGGAAATCACTTATGTTATCCTTTTATCCTCAAATGCTTGGAAATCTCTAGGTTCCCCTCAACTTTTGCTCAGTAATCAGAATATGTTGTCTTTTATCAAAAGATAAAGTGAACCTTTATGGAAACTTCCTTGGTTACTTGTCACCTTATGAGGAAAAATTGTTCGTATTGACATGATGCTAGTCCAAGGCTCTTTGGATTTTAATTTTCTCCTCGGGAAAGACTATGTTTATGCTATGAAATCTATTGTCTCCACACTCTTTCGAGTGATGTATTTCCCTCATTATAGAAACGTTGTGACCATTGACCAAATTTAATTCATTGTCCCTCGCATGAAGGACAACCATCTAACTTCCTCAAACGCTCCTTATATGGAAGCAATATACCCCCCGCCACAGGTTAATTATGTGGAAACATGTCCGATGATTTCAACTACCGATGAGAAGGAGCCCCTCACTATATGCTCATATTCTTTGGATTTACATCCAATTGTTGACATGTTACTCCCTCGTTAGGGAGCTTGGAGTCTGATCTTCTCCATGTTGATTTGAATTAGTCCCTTACCATGTATTCCTTCCAGATTTTTGTTTCTTTGTCTAATGAAGACTTCTTGGAAGCCATGGTAGAGAGTGATGAGAAAACTTTATTTTCTTGTTTTAATCTCATTAAAAAATGAAACTAGCCACAAGCATAGTTCCCCTTTATGTGTCAAGGTCATTAAAAAATGAAATAGGTACCCACAAGCATATTTTTTCTCTATTTCAAGCTTGTGTAAAAATGAAACCTACCCCAAGAATATTTTTTCTCTATTTAAAGCTTGTGTAAAAATGAAACCAATTGTGAGTGTAGCTCCCATTTCTATGTTAATCTCATTAAAAAATAAGTCTGGGGATTGACCCTAGAGCCCTGGGCATAGTTGTTTTCCTGTGTCAAGCTCCTTAAAAAATTAAACAAACAATTACGAGCATATTTCTTGTTTTTGTTTCAAGCTCATTAAAAAATGAAATAGACCC
>ML781785.1:331052-355972 GCA_009831015.1 Picea engelmannii | reverse complement strand
GAGTAACACTCCATGTTAGTGTATTTGGGAGTATCACCCTTGTTGTGGCACCATGTCTTCTTGGTAATAAGAGTGTCACCTCTATGTTTGTTTCAATTTTCAATTTTTTTTCTCTCTGGTTCTTGGGTTTTTTTATTTAGAAAATTTTCCTAGATTATTATTAATTTGATTTGGACTTTGTTTGATTGAAATATTACATTCACTTTTTTTCCCTTTTGTTTAATTTATTGTCTCTGATCAAGTTGTGAAAGTTCAAACATTCAAGTTTCATCTGATCTATGAATGCAATTTTGAGTGTCAGTGGTTCTGATTTTTGGTGATTACCCAATCATTAGAATTTTTTCTTTTGATTTCTAAAATCTTTCAAGTCTTTTTCTTGTCAGTTTTGAAGGTCTTTTTCATCAACTTGGAGACAATATAGTGCATCAAACCTTGTTTTCAGTAGTCTTTTTGGCAAGTGTTAATCCATTAAGTCAATTATAAACCTTTTGAGGTTTGTTGCAGTTTCAATTGATCATGAATCTTTTGATTTAAAGGTTTTTAGAGTGATTTCTTTCTTTTGAAATTTCTTCTTGAATAAGTGCTAGAGGTCATTTCTACATTTGATTCTCTTAGTTCTTAAAGCTTGTGATTCTTTGTTTGAACTTTCTTTCTACTTCGTGTTCCTTTGTATTTGCATTGAATACTTTAATTTTAATTGAAATTAAGGAAGTAGAAAAGATTGCAATTGATTAGTTTCACTGCATATAAGGTCCAACAAAGAAAAAATTTCCATTTTAAGTTTTTGGTGGTGCATGTTTAAGCTTGCATTTTAAAGAAGAAAATTGCATGGTTTTGGCATTTTTGAGCTTTAATTCTAAACCATGAATCATGTATTCTACAATTTTTTTGAATCATATATTGTACACCTTTTTCATTCAAATATTAGTTTATGTTTCTTGACTTGAAAGTTGTAATCCTTTCTTTGCTTTAAACCTCTTGTTCATTTCTATAGATAGCCTTCATAAAAAGTTAAAGACTGCATTGCATTCATATTTTATTTGAAGTATTATTGGAGTCAAGTATCACACATCATCATTACGTTGCATCCAAAATCCGTTTTGAGTAACAAACAACAATAAAATGAACAAGCGCATAATCTAAAATCAACTAGACCTTTTCTTTACTAGAAAATGAACAAACGTTTAGGATTTTAGGGCCATCATTGTAGGGTGGAGAGTAAATTTTCCAAGGCCACTTAAACAAAATTGTAGAATACTAGAGAGTCTTGAAATACTAGTAGTAACAAATAATGTTTGTTGGGAGAGCTCCTCTTACATGGGAGTTAAGAACAAGGTCAAGTGAAGCGACAGTTTGAGATCTCCACTCATTTGTTTGCATAGTGGGACTACATCAAATTTGGAGCTTTGAATACTGGAAGGTCCTAGGCATGACACCACTTCTTCTTAGTATTTGGATCATGGATTTGTGTCCACCATTCCTAGTTCCATTTTATTATACTTGACTATCGACTAGTTACACGCCCGACCGTCCATTGTTAAATTAGTAAACATAGTTGCTTTTCCTAGGATTTTACACGGGTGACTGGAAGGGGGATTCCTTCTTCAAAAAGTTCCTTTTGGTACCTGAGGCCGACATCACATCACACTCTCAGTACCCCTGTAGGGTGGCCTCGTGTAGCGAGGTTTACTTGCACCAGTAAGGGTTGTTATGTGGAGGTCGAGGTAACTTCTTCTCATATCTTCGTTGACGACCTCATCTCTCGTCTGTAGAAGATCCCTAATTCATTTGTTTACATTCATTTATATTTTAGGAACTTTGATAGTGTGTGATATTTGATTTATCATACCCTAGGTTGAGTCTGTGTCTATGGCATCAGTTTCGAGAACTACAAACCAAGGGACCCCTTTTCCTGGGAAGCCTTTTATTTTTACTTCTTTTGGGAACGTTGGTCCTCCTTATATTGCTACATTGAGTCTTCCAAGATTCACTATCGGGTTACCAGTATGGTTGTTTTCCACTCTAATGATCCAAAATGTTCCTGGTACTTTGTATGCAATCCATCCACCCGAAGAACATCAACCTCATGTTGACCCTTCACCTTCTTCACATGTCAGATATTCTTCCCTTTCTTCTTCCTCGTCTGCTGAAAACTCTGAAGCTAGTAACTAGGTGGATAAGAACATGAAGAAAAGGAATATTAAGAAGAAAAAAAATAAAGAAGGGGCCAAGCTTCCAACCACTACGGGTCATGTTGGAGACAATCAACCAACTATTGTTAATCATTTTGGGAGTGTTGATGGTATTGACAATCCTACCAAGCCACCTCACAAGCCCAAATTCCCTTGCAGGATTTGTAAGGGTGACCACCTTATTAGAGATTTCATTGGTATTCCTAAGACCTTACAAGTGGGGTATACAGGTTCCCAACTACCCGTGTCCCCAGCTTCCTCCGGTCATGCTGGTGAAAACCCATCAACTAGTGATAGTAAAGCTAGAAGTAAGAAAGGTAGAGTCAAGTTTCCTTGTAGGTTATGTGAAGGAAGTCATCAAACTTACCTTTTCCCTTGTATTGATGAGGCTTCATGTTTGTTGGAAAATACTGTTGATTTCCATCAACAACTTCCAATGGATTACCATACATCCTTTCCCAAGCCACCATTGGTTGATGAATTGGTCAATATAGTCCCATTATCGCTTAATCTCATTGATCAAGTGATCGATCTGGTTGCATCATCAGTCGATCTAGTTTATCAAGTGATCGATTCAGTTCCATCATCGTTTGGTCCCACTCTTATTTTGAAGAGTGAAGTATATATTTATCAGGTTCTTGTTGTCACTATAGATAGCTCTGGACAAGGGGGCGTTTCACCCATTTCCACGGAACCCCCTCCAAGTACTGAGGTCATTTCTTTTGATTGGAATAGACCTTCCTTCTTAATTTCCTTTCAAAATCATTCTGAAAGTTTGCATTATCAACATATGTCACTCTATTATAGAGGAAATCACTTATGTTATCCTTTTATCCTCAAACACTTGGAAATCTCTAGGTTCCCCTCAACGTTTGCTCAGTAATCAGAATACGTTGTCTTTTATCAAAAGATAAAGTGAACCTTTAGGGAACCTTCCTTGGTTACTTGTCACCTTATGAGGGAAAATTGTTCGTATTGACATGATGCTAGTCCAAGGCTCTTTGGATTTTAATTTTCTCCTCAGGAAAGACTATGTTTATGCTATGAAATCTATTGTCTCCACACTCTTTCGAGTGATGTATTTCCCTCATAATAGAAACATTGTGACCATTGACGAAATTTAATTCATTGTCCCTCGCATGAAGGACAACCATATGACTTCCTCAAACGATCATTATATGGAAGTAATATCCCCCCCGCCATAGGTTAATTATGTGGAAACATGTCCCATGATTTCAACTACCGATGAGAAGGAACCCCTCACTATATGCTCATATTCTTTGGATTTACATCCAGTTGTTGACATGGTAACTCCCTCATTAGGGAGCTTGGAGTCTGATCTTCTCCATGTTGATTTGAATTAGTCCCTTACCATGTATTCCTTCTAGAGTTTTGTTTTTTTGTCTAATGAAGACTTCTTGGAATCCATGGTAGAGAATGATGAGAAAATTTTATTTTCTTGTTTTAATCTCATTAAAAAATGAAACTAGCCACAAGCATAGTTCCCCTTTATGTGTCAAGGTCATTAAAAAATGAAATAGGTACCCACAAGCATATTTTTTCTCTATTTCAATCTTGTGTAAAAATGAAACCTACCCCAAGCATAGTTTTTCTCTGTTTAAAGCTTGTGTAGAAATGAAACCAATTGTGAGCGTAGTTCCCATTTCTATGTTAATCTTGTTAAAAAATAAGTCTGGGGATTGACCCTAGAGCCCTGGGCATAGTTATTTTCCTGTGTCAATCTCATTAAAAAATGAAACAAACGATTACAAGCATATTTCTTGTTTTTGTTTCAAGCTCATTAAAAAATGAAATAGACGCCCCCCCGATTGAGTAGAGTCTTTCACTAGATATCGTAAACGTTAAGTCGAGTCTTTCACCAGATCTTGTAAACATTGAGTTGAGTATGTTGCTAGATCTCATAAATGTTCAGTTGAGTATTTCACTAGATCTCATAATCGAACCTTCCTTTCATTTGCTTATGTCAGTTGATCCTCTTTCTTCCTTTGGTGAACATTTACCTATTAATATCCAGGAATCTAATCTAGTACAAAAATTGGTGACAATATAAGAGTTGGCAGACAAAATGAAGCTTAGGGGACATGTCTCCAATGTTTGGACATCATGTTGGAATTAAGACACTAGATTTTTAGCTAGGGGCAAAGTACCAAACACCCATGGGTATCACTCAAAAAAATTGGACATTATGTTGGGAAGAAACCGAGCTTAGTATTTGTTCTTTATTCTGCTCGTAAATACATGAGAATATGTTATCAAGTATACTTTTATCACTTTTTTGGACTCGTAAAAGTTATACGAAAAAATAACTCTTTGGAGTTTCCTTTATTCTATTTTTAGACTCTCTAAATATGAAAAGATTGTCGAGGGAGCTTGTTTCCTTTCAAACTCGTTAAAAGGTTTGAAAGGGTGTCTTTCAAGTGGTATTTTACCCCTTTTTAGACCTCGTAAGGCTAATTATGAAAAAAGAATACTCTAGCCCCTTTCGGCTAGAATATTTTTCTATCATATTGTTTTATACTTTTTTGGGATTGGGAGACTAAATTTACAAAAAATTCAACCTTGGAGTTTCCTTTAAGTTATTTTCAAAATACCTAAACATGAAAAACCACTGAGTTTACCTTCTCTAGACTCATAAAATTATTTATTGAAGGAACCATATTGGATCGAACCCTTACTTCTTCAGGTTCGTTAAACAAGTGAACAAGAACTTACGTAAGGTGAGTTATACTGAGCACATGTTATCCTCCTCGAGCTCATTAAAAAAAATAGAGTTGTTCATGTATCTGAATGGGGGGGGAATTTGGGAAGTGGGTCAAGCTTTTGAAACATTACAAAAACTGTTCTTAGTCTCCATTGAACATGGAACCTATCTTCATTCTTCTTACAGTTGGGTAATCCACTTGTCTATAAGTCATACCAATTCTATGTGTCTTCATACTCTTTCGACTCCTTTGAAGAGAACCCTTGGTTGTCATCACATTTTGTTTGGATCCATGCCTCATTGAGTCAATGTTTTCAAGTCACTTGTCATGCTGCACAATGTTCAAGGGAAGCCTTGGCCTCAATCAACCTCTGCAATATTATCCATTTTCATACTTGTGTCAGTCTATCCACATTTTCTCTATCATCTCAAATCACTATCATAATCAGTTTCATGTCGGTGATGGGGGATATATCATGTCCCTCCTTTGACGAGTGTGTTCCTGTCAACTTCAACACATTATCCAAGAGTCGGACTTAGAAACCAATTAGTGCCTTAGAGCTTGTATGCCTTAATAAGAGTTTTCCTTGTTTTTTATAGTGGGTTTACATCATTGGCCCCTAATCGGAAGATTCCATAGAATGTTCAACTTCATCTCATTGATTGACATTTGTTGGATTTTACTACGGTACCTTGGGATTCATTGACATAACTGGTGATTTCCCTCACACTTTCTAACGTTATACATTAATGACTAGTACTCAAGTGGTTTTCACAATGTTCAACATCAACACATGTATTCACATGGTTAGAATTGTACTAGTTTGGGATTAGGATGAAGAACTTGGGAACCTTTTGTTGGTTGTGGAGACTGATTATCTTCCTGATTTAGAGGTCCTTGATTTTCAGCCGTGTTTATACCCCATGAAGTATTTACACCCCAGAAGTATGTACACTCTTCCACGCGGGGGAGTGCAGAGGGGGGGTACCCCCTCTGCGGGGTCTGGGGGGTCCATCCCCCCGGCTGGGGGGTCTGGGGGCAAGCGGGGGTTTGAGGGCGAAGCCCCCGAAGAAAAAATTGCCTTATAAAAGTATATTGTAATTTCATTGTAAATCTGGACCATTCATTATAAGGTCGCAGATCTAACGATAGAGATTATGTTAGGCTTTTTGCCCTAGAAGGAAACCCTCTTTTATGAGGGAAATGTATTGCGGCTATGTACGAGGGTGAATATTGTATTCTGAGTGAGGAGACTGTGAGAGAAAGAAGAGGAAGTTACAACGGGTTTTTGTTGTAGGTTGTATCCCTTCATTTGCTGGATAATAATAAAGGAAGGACCTGGCAATTTCTCTGGTGGATGTAGCCCACACTGGGTGAACCACATAAATCTGTGTCTCTCTTGTATTGTGTGTCTTCTGTGTTTTTTGTTTCTGCATTTGTTTTATTTTATTGCTCCGCAGTCTTGTTTTTCTAACACCTTTTTGGAACCTACCAGTGTTACATTCCCAACCCAGGCTGCGACAAAGAGTAATATTATTGATGTACATGGTCACATAGATCCACTTTGTATTAGTTCATGGTTACATTGTTATCATATTGTAGCTCCACTATGTAAAACCTCATGGCTACAACTTGATCGAATCATCGAGGTATGGATCCACATTGTATGTTCAGTGGTCATATCTTTAGTCAGTATTTTCTTGGATCCGCAGTGTATTGGTAGGTGACCATGCGTTAAGTCTATTTGTATCGAGCATGGGTATGCCTACCTAAGGAATGATATATATACTCTTTGATGTTTGTTTTGCAGCTTCCATCTTACTCTCTTTTTTAGTACCCCTTGCACATATAAAATGTTTCATCCATCAATTCCCTTCCGATCTCACAGTTTAGGGGGAAATGTATTACATGCAAAATTTGCACATTGCCTAGTGTCATACTAAGTTTCGAACTTATGTATTTATTTCATTAAGTGTCACACTTATGTATAGTTTTGTTGTTGAGTGTCGTAGTTCCAAAATGACACTTTTCTAAGTGTCACATTTATTTTTCATTACTCTGACACCATGGAATAACACTTTTTCATCATCCCTAACCATTGAAGAGAATAAAAATCCATTTTGAAGGTCTAAAGCATGCCTTTTACACACAATTTTTGGCTTAGTTGGAGCATTGATGTCCCCTTGCCATGGCTTAAGGAGCATCATCGATTGGGTGACACCCCTAGATAGACCATTTGGGAGTGTCAATGATGCCCTATCACAAGAATTTAGGGAGCGTCACTCCTATTGGGGTGGTTTTAACCAATCCCACCTTTTTCTATGGGACAATTATAAGGATCTATGGGATTATGGATAAAGGATGAGTCATGGCTTCGATTCCCTCCACTTTGATTAATCAACACTAAATCGTGGAAGAAATATCTCAACCTTCTCTTGATTCCCTATGTTTTTTAAACCTCCCAAGCTCCTATATAAACAAGGCATCTCAAGGTTAATGGGGATTCATGATAGAGAATAGTTTGAGAGATATCAAACCTTTGATCTCAAACTTTAGAAGGTATCCTGAAAATGCATATTTAGGGGCTTGAAAGGAGAAGCATGGAGGAAGGCTTGTAGTGCATCATGATTGTAATTTCTATTTTTTCTCATACCAATAAACTTGGCCTATTTCCTTATTTCTGTCTTGTTTTAGTTTATGTATGAATGATTGTAACCTAGTTAGGATAACTTTGATCTAATTTGTTACAAGAAGTAGAAGAGGAGTATAGTTCCATTTATTTTTAGGTAGAATACGTTTGGAGAGGAACGGGATCCAACCTAGGAACGAAAAGTAGTAGTAAGGACAACCGATGTAAAAAGGTGCCTCATTCTCTTCCTTCTTATCTCTTATTTCATGTGTAAATAGGTGGAAACAAGGAATGCTAGTGTTCATTTGTTCCAATTTTTCTTACTTGAAGAAAACCTATCTAAGGGGAGATCAACTTGTCTATAGGGTGAGATTTATAACAAATCCAAGCATCATCCCAAAAAGAGAGTCTTGGTGCCTTCCCTCACCTCCAAAAAACAATTATTATGAATGTGATGTTTTCTTTTTCAGGTGACATTCCAGATCAGAGAGCCAAAGGTGGTGCATGAAAGTCTGATGAGATTCTATGAATTTGTGAGAGGACAATAATTCATATGTCATAGGTGGTTCTAGATGGTATCTTTGGAATTTATCCAACACCACCAAGTTTTGGCGCCAAGGACAGAGCAAAGGAATTTTGGATCCGAAAATCCAAGGCCACCCTTAAGCTTGGGGAGGCAGAGCTTATCCAAGGCCACTAGAGCCCACTTATTTTCTTTGCGAGCTCCTCCCCATATAAAATACCTTTGGAGGATTCAAACAACATTTAGGATTTCTTTGGGAGTTGCAAGGGCAGAGAACAAGTAGAGAAACATTGTGTGAAGGACAAACTTGAGTAAGACCAAGCACCCTATTGTGTTGAGTGTTCTAAAGGACCCATTGGCTAGTTTCTTGTTCATTCTTGAAAGAAGGTTTTCCCATGAATAAATTTCCATCCAATTGTTGATGAGAAGTGTGCCAAGGTATTTAGATGGAAGGGAGATACTTTGGAAACCAAGAATCCTACAAATATGAGCCTCTATAGCAAGGGCAATGTTAAAGAATAAATTTTGATATTTTGAGAGATTTATAGTGGTAGTTGAAGCATCCATGAAATTTGAGAGGACCAATTAGATAGGATTGGCTTCAATAGTTGTAGGTTGATCCATTATACTTGTGGCATATAAAAATTTCTAGTGCAATATGGGTAGATCCTCACCATGAATTCACAAGCCCTTAATTATGTTCTCTCCTATAGCCTCTTTAATAGATCTGCCAAGATATTATGCCATTAAGATGAATAGGAAGGGTGAGAGAGGATCTCCCTGCTTAATACCATGGAAGGGGAAGAAGGTGGAGGAAGGGAAACCATTGAATAGGATCGAGAGTAAGGTAGAGGAGGTGAGGGAAAGCACCCATTTGATCCATGAGGGGGGAAATCCAAAGGAACAAAGAGAATGATGAATATATTTCCAACTCAATTTGTCAATCACTTTTGACATGTCTAGTTTTATTAACATTCCATGTGTTTTGGAGGATTTAAGAGAGTAAATAACCTCATAGGAGGGGATGATCCCATCTAAAATTTTATGCCCCACCACATAGCCATTTTTCTCTTGAGATATGAGAAAAGGGAGGAGAGCCTTCAGGCGATTTGCAATGACTTTCGTGATGATTTTGTAAACCACGTTGAAGAGAGAAATTGGGAAAAAATTGTTGAGGTATTCCAATTTATCCTCCTTTGAAATGAGGACTAAGAAGGTAATTTAGAACTAGACGTGCATTAGAGAATTGAAAAGATTCTTCCACTAAATTCCAAACGTCAATTTTTTATGATAGGCCAACAATTTTGGAAGAAATCTGAGGTGAAGCCATCGGGGCCTGGAAATTTACACTTATGTATTTCAAAGATCGCTTTCTCTACTTCCTCAGGAGAGATGGGTTGCATGAGGGCTTAATTCTGTTTTGGAGAAACTAGATGTAGAATGTGTCACGTGATTTTATGAATTGGAGGACTTTGCTTTACTTCTGGATCAGTGAGGATTTTCGGGAATAAATTGAGCTCAATGTCGAAATGCTTAGTCAGTTTGTTTCCCTGACTATATTTTGAAGAGGTGATGTGATTGTGGTGCCTCCTTTGAATCATGGACCCAATAATGGAAGAACTTGGTGTTTTTCCCTCTCTGTGAGCCATTTGATCCAAGATTTTTGTCTCCATAACAACTCCTCTTTCCTATCCCTGTCATCAATTTTTTATTTCAATTTTGTCTCTTATTTTATTAGTTGATTTGTTCTTCCTTCCTGTATCATTTCTTATTGTACTTGTCCCATATGAGTGGCCAACTCCTTTTTTTCTTGGAATATATTTCCAAATTCGTCCTTGTTCCATATTTTTAGGTTTTGTTTAATATACTTGAGATTTTTTTGAAACATGTACATTGGTGATCATCAATTGGGATTGCATTCTTACCACCAAGATTTGATATTGTTCTAGAATTTAGGATGGTCAAGCCAAAATATTTCAAAACAAAAAGGTTGATTGAGGGGGCTTCCTTGGAGATCCAAATTGAGAATGATGGGCCAATGTTATCATCCCCCATAAGGAAGAATGGAGGCTGACTAGCATGATCAATTTTGAGGCCAGAAAATGATCAATCTTAGAGGCAACCTGATGTTGACCCCTTCAACGGTTTTTCCAAGTGTGTAGACCATTGATAGTCTCTAGATCCACCAATTTAAGGAGATGAATGGTGTCAATAAATGATTGAGATTCATGGTCGAGTCTTCTTATAACTCCTTTCTTTTCAGCCAAGGAGGTGATTATGTTGAAGTCCCAGCCAATGAGCATTGTTTATGATTGGCATCAAGTTTTGGATGGAGTTGAGAAAATGGAGCTTATATGAAGTAATATTGGGGCCATATACGTTGGTGAGAAATCTAGATTGAGAGGATCCTACAAGAGAAAAGTGAGCAATGGAGGAATGCTCGGTGGTGAAGAAGTCGGACATAGTGATTTCAATATGGTTTCAGAGAAGGGATATACCTCCTGCTACTCCCTTTGCATCAAGACCCATGGCTTGAGATCCTTTCTAGCTATGATGGGCAAGGGATTATAAGGTTTTGAGGGAATTTTGTTTCTTGAATCATTACTATAGATGATATTTCCTTGATAATTATATGCATGAGAAGCATGTGCATGGTTTTAGCATTGAAGTCTTGGATATTCCAAGAGATGATATTCATGAGAGATGAGGGGGGTTGGGTGGGAACTTGTCCTTCATCAAGGAAACACAATATTAGTTGACTAATATCTCACCTAGTTCTTGGAGAAGGCACTTATTTATTATTTGACCTCATTTCTTTTACTCTTTAGGGGCTTTAGGTTGATAAAAGGAAGAGTGTGATTTAATTCCTATAGAAGGGACAAAGGGATTAACTTTGGATGTTGGGTATTTGAGGATCTAATTACATATTAGGCCGTACTTCAGAAAATGGAATGATTGCTCAAGGATGGAATGTAGGTATTGGCACTTAGAGGATGTTGCTATAGAGTGTATATCAAGATCCCTATGATCCATTTCCTCGTCTTCATCCAAGTCAAGCTATTCAGGGGTGTCATATTTCATATCCTCTTCTTCATCATTGGGGTTCAAGGAATCCTAGTTCAATTTTTTTCAATTATTATCTTTGTATTTTGGGTTTTTCTCTTCTGTAGGGTTTGTACCTTTCTAATATCTAGTCTTTGGGTTTATTTCTTTAATAACCTCACCTTGGGAAAGAGATTTGAAGGCATGACTATATTTGATGCCCATGTTAAGATTGGGAGGGACAAGGTTTATTCATGATTTTTTCCTCATTGAGACTTGTTCAAAAAATTCAACATCTCTTGTGGGGAGGATGTGAATGTGTGTGCCTAGGAATTCAAGGGGAAATTGTGAAAAATATGGTCATGCTCATGAAAACGCCTGCATTGGAAAGGGATGTTCCCATAGTCCATGGTTTGTACCCATTCATTGTCTTGATATTATAGACTGATCGAGTCTCATAGGGCCTTGGTAAGATTCATGTAGCCACAGATCCAAGCATAGGACGTGTATCAACATATTTTGGTGGTGTTCGAGTTTTTCAAAAAAAGTGTCAAGAGTATTTCCAATGCCTTTGAGAATTTGTTCACCCCAAAACTCTTGCAACAAAGAGTATATTTGGATCGAAACAAGGGAAACAATAAATTCATATTTTTCTAGGCTAAATCATTCCATCCATGGGAGGAAGTGAATCCATGTCGAGTTGAATAAATAAGGGTAATTCTTGAAGACTCAATTGTGGTCCTCCAGATTGGAAAAAGTAGATGTGAAGAAGCCCTTAGAGCCCATTTTGAGGTCTATTTGAACCTTGGATTTCCATGTTGTTCTAATCCACCAAATGAGGGATTTCTCAGTGGGGAAAATGGCCATGAATTTTCCAATCAAGGCATTGTCTTGCATAAATTAAATGTAGTTTCTGATTCTAGTTTTTTTTATTTCACATTTTGAATCCTTAGTAGCCTTTGGAAAGAAACTTGTTTTGGAGTTGGGATTGTTGGTTGCTTGTTTCTTTTGGTTTTGAGTTGTGAGTTGATCTATAGTTTCTCTTTACTTAAATTTCCCATATCTCGATGCATTGATTTCTTTGCGAGTACGATTAGGTTGATTTGATGTAGGATCGAGGGAGTCATTTCAGTGACCTACTAGAACTTGATTGTAGGAGGGAGCAATGCTTCCTCCTCCAGTCACTACCATGAGAGGAAGGGATTAACCCTCAATGTTAGTAACAAACCCACACCTAGAACATCCTCCCCCACCTCTTAGTCTCATTCCCTATTGGCTTTATGTTACTAAACTTTGGCAATGCCTCCAAGGAAAACCTAGACTCAACAAGATTTGGAGGTGACTTTCATAGTAACATAGGGAATATCATGAGAATCTATACCATATACATAATAATTGAAAGAAATAATGTGGATAAACTTCAAGCGTTGGATATAAGTCTCAACAGAGCAATCAAAGAAGGGTTTTGAATGCTAATTGTTGAAGGGGACTCCCAATGCATCATCAACATCCTAAAAAAAATTCAATGTGGATCCTCCTTGAGAAAAATCATAACCATATGGAGGCTAGAAAACACCATGGAGCACATCCAATCTCTACTCTCCAAGGTTGAAGATATTATCCCCTCACATGTCAAGCAGTCTACCGACAAACTTATAGACAAACTAACTAATGAGGCAATCCTCGGAGAGAACAATCCTCAGGACAAGGTATGGAACTCTTTTTCACTCTCTCCCATTCACTCTAATTGTTGGAATAGATCCCAAGTGGATATTTCCCCCTGTATCGGGAAATAGGGAAGTGCTCGGTAGTGGGGTCTCTCCCCAAGGAGAGTCACCACCTATCAACCATGATAACAATCGTCGGCCCACTTTGGGTGCTCTCATTAATCCCTCATATGCAACATTATTTCTCCACCTGGGTGCTCCTCATGACCTCCCTCACTCAACATCATTCCATCACCATATTTTTCTCAATGAAACTCCTCTAGTACCTTTTCATCTCCATGCTTGTCCTTCCCATGTCTCAGGCTCCAGAGGCTCCCTCACCTAATTCATATGACTCTAATTATGGTTAACTATGGGATCTATTTCTAATCCTCGTGACATAATGTCCTCTTATTATTCTTCTCCCTGAGGCCTTCTCTCATGTTTAAATCCTTTGTTTCCCCTTTTCTCCCTCTACACCTGTTTTTTCCCTCACCCCCCATTGAACCCATGCCTCATTCCCATCTTGGGGTACCTTGCTTTTCGTTCACCCCATCCCTCAATATGGATAGGGATAGTACTTCCCGTCACTCAAAGGGAAGTTCCTCCCATTGACCCAAATAAAATTTGGGTTCACAACTTATTTCAACAGTAGAGGATTAATCTAAGGCTTATCAAATTCATACCCCTCCATAGGTCAGGAATGAAATCAATCTGGAAGAGGTGGAAATCAAAGTTTTTAGGTATTTAATTCATGTTGATGAAGTCATGTGCACCATTGGTTCTTAAATCCCAGACCTGAGCACCACACGAGTGTGAGAATCCCAGTATCTAAAAAACATAGACATTTGTTGACAGATCAATATGTTAATGGGTCGAGTTTTGGTCAAAAGGAGGGAGGTGCACCAGAAGATTATGTTGTAGTTGGATGATGTGCAATTGTAGATAAAAGTGATGGATCACAAAATTAACTTGTTAGGAGACAAGCTTGGTAGATTGAACCTAACCAACATCGATTTTCATCAACCCCAGGTTCCCATGGTTGAGGAATTCCCTCTTGTTGCTTAATTTATCATGTTTTTTGGTTGACTTAGTATGTTGTTCAGTTTGAGAGGCCTGAGTTCTTTTTCCCACCTCCTTACATTATTTTTTATGATAGAAAAAAGCTAAAATACTTCATATCATACATACCTAGTATCTATTACTTCATCTTTTATAACGTTAAAATAATTAAGTTTAACAAACATATAGACAAGTTGCTGCATTGTTGTTGGTCTGGTTTCCCTAATGACATACCAACAACAATATTTTTTGTAAAATATTCTCATATGCTAATACAAATAGTGTGGATATCTTATAAAAAAAAGTTAAACTTTGAAAATGATTTTGAAAATTATAAATTCAACTAATTCAATTTCTAAATAATCATGGTTTGTTTAATACCTTTTTTTTAATTCAAAATTACTAGCGCACCACTATGTAATTTAGTGAAACTTTTTATATCTACACTTTGTAATAATTGAAACCTACTTTTTCCCTTGATGTTCTCTTGTGCAGGATGATGGTCCAAACAAATCTAAATTATATTTTATATAGTTAAAAAATATTAATTTGATATGAAATAAGGTTAACTTTGAAAACATTTTTGAAACTTATAAATTAATTAGAGGTCCAACTAATTTGAATTCTAAATGATTAACGAAATCATTATTTTTTATTTAAATTGACAATTGTCATTGTAGCACATTTACGGAAACTCTTTATTTCTTAAAAAAAAACTACCTTTTTCCTTTATGTCATATTGTCAAGGGTGGCATTGTATGAAAAATGGCTTTTAACAAAAACATTTTTAAAGGTTTAATATTTATAAATTAAAGATACGAACATATCTTTGCATGATAAAGAACATGATTAAAGACCTTCGAATATTGCACCCTTTGAAGTGTCATCCTTGAATTTGACTGAATTCAAACTAGGGGTATCACAAACTTCCAATTTCTTAAGGTATTCTCTTCAAACTAGGATTATTATAAACTTCCACATTCTCAAGGTATTCTCTCTCATTTTATAAAGCTTACAAAGATATGCATATAGTATTAATAGTGAATGTTGTGCAAGATATACATATAGTATCAATAGTGAAAGTTTCATGTAAGTATATATGAAGCTATGATTGTAGTTACCTCAATAAGATAGATATACATATACTATATGGATGTATATAAATGATGAAAGTATAAAGAAATATGCACTTCTTGTGGAGTTTCTTTTGATATCATGGTATGTATAGAAGCTACAAAATCTCTCCTCCTCTATTATGCTCACACAATACCATTCTCAGATGTTTTTCTTAGCTATGGAACAATATACAATGAAAAAGAATGGAACCCCTTTCCCTCCTAGTCGCCCAGTATTTAACATAGCCTGATAGCCATCTATGGCTAGGTTTTTTACTTCCTCAACCCTCAATTGTGATAGGGTTTTGGACCTTCTATAATCTTCTTGAAATTACATACGTGGCTAGCCCCATATGCATGAGTAACGGGGGATAACGTGGCATCCTCTTGTACCATGGTGGTCAACATGGTAGGTCAAATTGCGGGAGGAATAATTTTTGCATACAAGCTCTGATTGCTACGATTTTTGCACCATTGCAAAGGTATCAATGTGTAGAATAGTGTCATGGGGCCCTAACTATGCTGGAAAATTTAACCCCAAAAAAGTCCATATGATGACTCAAAATGATCCTAGAAGGTTTTGGACCCAAATTTTCCAAACTAAGACCTACCATTAAAATGGATCCACAAGTTGATTCCTCGATTTTTTTTCACTCTGAAAGGATCAAGATAGATGAAAAATAATATAATGATCCAATTTGGATCATACCTCCCCATTGAGGGAGGCTTTTGGTCCCGAAAATATTTATTGAATGAGGTGAGGAAAGTTTTCCTCTACATTCTCCCTAGAGAACCACTTTGTTTTGCATGGAATTTGTCCTTTCAACCCAATCTGCTAAAGGTCATGTTACCCCTTTCTTGTAGCTCTAGATCGATTCTCCAAAATTGTGTCCTCTTCCAACTCTACCTGAGCATCTAGTGCTAAGTCCTCTGTGGAAGGTAGGACCTGCTCCTCCTCCTGATCCAACATGGAAGGCTCATAGAGTTTGAGATTCTTAGCACTCACTACTGAGTAAATGTGCATTTATGGAGCTAGACTAAGTCTCTAGGCATTATCTCTCACCTTTTCCAATACCTAAAAAGGACCATACCACTGAGCCTTGATATTCTTACCAAGACCCTATAGCCTTTCCTTATTCAATTGTCACCATACTCTATCTCCCACTCTAAATGTTCTCTCTATTATGTGTTGATCATGTCTAGCCTTTTACTTCTCATGTGACTTAGTTAGTGTCTCTTGTACTTGCAAATGGATCTGCTCGATCTTCTCAACAATGATTTCTTATTTTAATGTAGGTCTTCCCTTATTACTCTTTGTTGTCCATATACAACATCTAAGAGTGAAGGTGGAAAATACCCAAAGCAAGTTTCAAAATGTGACTTATAAGTATAAGTATTGTAGCGCCCCAAAAAAACTCCCAACTTTAGTGACATTTGTAGGAATCGGCCATTTCATGATGGCCTCCATATTTTCAGGATCTATCTTGAGCTCCCATCCACCGATCACATACCCCAAATACACCAAAGACTGCTGAGAAAACTCTCATTTCTTGATATTGGCCAACAATTGGTTCTTTTTCAGAGTCTTTAACATTTGCATAATATGTGAGATGTGCACCTCATAGGTAGCACTATAAAACAATATATAATCCAAATAAAAAATAACAAATGAATCTAGATAAGGGAATAAAACATCATTCATTAGTCTCATAAATGTAGTTGGTGTGTTGCCTAAACCTAATGGAATAACCAACCACCCATACAAATATTTCCTTGTCTTGAAGGAAATATTCCAGGTATCTTGTTCTTTGACTCGTACTTGGTGATATATTGATTTCAAATATATCTGAGTGAAGTACTTGGCATGATCCAGCTGGTCCAAAAGAGCATTAATCCTTGGTAGAGGGTACCAATTCTTCAATGTAATATTGTTCAATGCCCTATAATCAATACACATTCTCCAAGTTCCATCCTTATTGGGTAAAATTATGATGGGTGACACACACGGTTAGGTACTTGGTCAAATCACACCCTGCCCCAACAACTGCTACAACTAATTCTTCACTTCTAGAATAGAATGTCTATACAACCCAATATTTGATAATGGGGAGTCAAGAAATAACTCTATTTTGTGCTCAACATCCCTCTTGGGTGGTATCCCTTTAGTCTCCTTGAACACTCCTTTGTATTTGTGTAGAAAATCCTCCAACTTAATTTTATGCTCTTTAGTACACACCTTCAAGGATTCCTTCACTATCATTGACTCATCATTAGACTAATTTTCTCTTAAGAAAAGAAAAACATATTTCTTCCTATAACTAATCAAATTATTGGCTTGGTTGGCACTTACTAGCAAGATCTTTGACTCGCCTTTATGTGTGTTAATGAAGTAGGCCTTCCCATCCTTAAGAAGTTGATACTAGTTGGCTCTTTGCATGAATATTTAATCCCTCATATACATGTAGGTGATTCCGAACAATACTCCACATACATCAAGGGGTACTACATCCAATTCCACTTCATCAATAATATAAGCACTTACAACAAATTTAATCTTACACTGTTTCGTTACCTTTATCGATGCATCCTTGTTTACCCAACCTAATGGATAGGGTCTAGGATGATCATGAACCTCCAGTCCAATCTTGTTGACTAGACCCATTGCTATGAGATTAGCCCATGAACCAGCGTTGAACAAAGCATCTATCTTGGTCTTCTTGACTTGAATCTTGATGTGGAAAAGCTTGGTCATCTCTTGCTCTTCCTGGTGATGAATGTTACTTGGATTCACCTCCTTCGGTATAGATGTACTGACAATATTTTCATCCACATATGAGATAATTTCAACCCGATTAGTCGAATATGTGGCTAGAATGTTCTTTTTCTTTACATCCTTCTTTTGGTTCTTCAGTTTCAACACTTGATGTATTTTCCAAGATTTTTCCTTGGTGTGGCCATCAATGTTGCAATGATTGAAATTGTTTCTTGGATATTTACTCTGATGTGTAGTGGTTTTTGTATTCTTATATTCCCCCCCTTTCCACTTCTTCTTCCCCTCCTTGGAATCTTCTTGGTGTTTTTTCTACTTCAAACCACTTGGGTTCCCTTTCTGTTGGCCTATGTTTTCAGCTATTTTTCCTGTACACATGTCTCATACATTGTCCTTGGCATGGAGAGCATTAATTGCTTTTGTAGATGAATGTGTAAAAGCCCCATATACTTGAGGAGTACATCTGGGTTCTTAGGAGAGATACCCATCATGATGGCCATATTTTTTAACTTAGTGGTGTATTCTTGTACAGTATGCCCCTGCCTCTGTTATGAGTTAGTGCCACCAAATCCATTGGTCCTATACATACCTAATAGGGTATAATTGGGACTTGATGAGGGTTTTTAAGTCCTCCCACCTAGTTACTAGCGGATCACCATGCACCCTAAGTGTTTTCCTAAGGTTTTCCTGCTAGGTTAAAGAAAAGTCCTCTAATTTCAATCTAGCAAATGAAATATTTTTCCTTCATCTATATGGTGAATGCTAAAACAAACTTCCAGTTGTTGCAACCAATGATTCAATTTTAATACATCGATCTCACCTTGGTATGAATTTATTTCCACTTTCACTTTCATATTGAATATGGACTGTAAAGGGCTAACGACACTTGAACTTGACTGTGGTTTCTCGTATTCCTTCCATGACTCATTTCCTTAGTATTCTTGATATCTCGATTTTCCCTCCAATTTGATCTCTAAGTTAGAGCCTTCATCATCTCTGAACAATCCGAGATTTCTTGCTACAACAACCATGAGGAGGTTCAAAATTGCAACTAATGTTGACAAATTGTGCTTCCAACCTCTCAAATCTCTCTTCTACTAGATCTCGAGGGTTATTATGAACAAAATCATCTGCCATGGCTAGGGTTTCTATGACTTCTTTTTAAGTCAAATCCTAAATCCTGCAACTTCCCACAAATACCCAAAAGAAAAACCTGATCTGATACCAATATGATCTGTAAATTATCGTGGATATTCCACTAGAATCGTTCATCACAACAAATATGATAAATAACTGAAATCTTTATTATTAAGGTTATTTTTCCTTTAGATTTCCAAAATATTTAGTTATTGATTTTTCTGCTTATACATGAAATAGATAAAATGTAGAATATAAAGAACAAGAAAATACAATTACACCATAAATAAACACAAGATATGACCTGAGAAATCCAATACGAGATAAAACCTAGCTAGAAGGTGAGGATTCTCTGCTCTCCTTTCTCTGGTATAGAAATGATGCAAGTACAAGGAAAGAGGGACTCTTTATGGAGTTTCCTTTGACACTATGGCTAGTATAGAATCTCTCCTCCCTCTGTTATGCTCACATAATACCTTCCTCGTGTGTTTTTCTCAACTATGAAACAAGATGCAATGAAAAATAATGGAACCCCTTCTCCTCCTAGGGGCACAGTATTTAACATAGTCGATAGGCATTTAGGGGTAGGTTTTTTACTTCCTCAACCCTCAATTGTGATAGGGTTTTGGACCTTCTAAAATATTATTGAAATTAAATACGTGGATAGCCCCATATGCATGAGTAATGGGGATAGACATGGAATCCTCTCGTACCATGGTGGTCAAGAAAATAGGTCAACTTGCATGCGACATAACTTTTGCATAGGAAATCCAATTGACATGCTTTTTACACTAATGAAAAAGTATTTATCTATTGAATAGTTTCATGGGGTCATTGCTATGTGTGGAAAGTTTTAACCCCAAAAAGGTCATTTGATTCCTCAAAATGGCCTCAGAATATTTCAGACCCCAATTTTCCAAACCGAGACTTGCCACTAAAATGGCCCTGCATGTTTATTCTTCCAATTTTGTCCACTCTAAAAGGATTGAAATAGATGAAAAATAATATAATAATCTAATCTGGATCAAGAAGATTGAGTTTACTTCATGTACTTCACTATGCACTTCAAATATACTATATACTCACTCATGAAATGCCCCTTACAATAAAATTATGTTGGAAAAACAATAGGATAAAAGGTTCTAAAGGTTTTTAAATACCAAAGAGAAAAAAACTTGTTATAAATGTTTCCAAAAAATCCAACATCAAGAATCAAATAAAATGTTTCCACTAAATTACTCTAAAGGAAGATATAACCGGAAATGTTATTTAGAAAAATGAAACACCCATTAATTAAATGAGTTTCAATTTTCCAAACTCTAATCTAAAACATAAATCCATAAATAAGAATATCAACACAAATAATGAATATAATAATATTTTTGATAAAATGAATTAGCATTATGCTTAGAACCTTCTATCTTATATAGCCAATCTCTTAATCTCTTGTTCCTTATCATCACCATGCACATTACCAAGTGTTCATTATTATTATTCCATTGCTATCATTTGTGGGAAATAAGAGCTATGTGCAAGTCTAGCAGAAAGTGATGGCATGCCCATTGTCACTTGTTGTCTCTCACGATTTGAAACAATATTATTAGAAGAAATAACAATAGCTATTAATCAATGGCCTAGCTAGTCTCTCATGTCAGCATGTAATATTTGAGACTCTTGATCTCCATGATTCCATCTTCATGCAATGCAGAGGTGAAATAAGTAGAGAAGATGCCTTGTTCAATCTAGATATTTTTTGGTTATTACAATGACAAATATAGTGTTTTTAATGGTGTTGGTGTTGATGTTGCTTCTCTATGTGAGTAAGGAGCTAGTTGTGGTGGTATATCGTTGGCTTGTCTAGTACTTTTCATTCCACAAGATATGACAATGGCCATTAGAGGACAATTTTAAGCTTCCCAAGCAACAAGGGTTCTCAAAGGATAACCTCCACTAGTTTCCCACCATCAAATGACATGGAGGAGGAGGAGATTTCCCTTCAGAGAGTGTATGAGGAGATAGAGCTAAGTGTGTAGTGTTCCCAAAGCCTTTCTATAGTCGGAAAAGGTTCTTTGTGATCATAACATGCATTCATTCCTTCCATGTGCACTGCGCAAACCACTAGCTTTCCAAGCGCTCCATATGTCCTATCTGTAAGACAAGCACCACTAGTGAGAGTGACAAAAAGAATGGTTTGAATAATTGCCCCGCGACAATGTTGTAGAAAGAATAGGGTCATGACGAAGAATGAAAGCCTCATTCCTAGCTCTCGGCATATGGCTGAGAGTGTCATGGTAGATATGTTGATTTTCATAATCAAGGGAAATTTTAAGGATCCATACTTATGTTAAAGTGTAGAAAACTAGCTGAATCTTACTAATTCTTAAATTAGAACCATAAAATATTTGATAATATTTTTGTAAAAGTATTGGAATTTTTAAGGATTTTATATAGTTTCTAGAAAATTTTGACCTTTTTTAGAGTAAAATACTTCTTTTTTTAAATTGACTAATCTTTCTTTTGGAAAAAACCATGGAAAATTAATCCATCTTTAAAGTTTAACCCCTAAAATATTTCTTGAACATAGTAACAAATAATTAAAAACCAATATATTTATATAGATAGATAACACCCCATTAATAAAATAAGAGATTGTAAAATCAAAGTTATATCACACAATCAACCAATCATATACTAAATAATTAGTTTTTTTAACATATTTAAAAATCAATATTATTCTTTTCTAAAATTTGACATTATACACGATTGTGAAGTTTAACCCATTGATACAAAGTCGATAAAGTTTAACTTGCAACCAAATACAATATAACTTGCCTATCTGTATATATAATATAAAATTATAACTGTCTACCTTAAGTTTAATGAAATCTTAGAATTGAAATTAAAGATAGAGGATAAATCAAACCACATCGTACCTGAATTCAATTGTATTCCACTCATTTACATTTGCAATACGACGTATGTACAAGAACTTGCATTAGAAATTGTGTGTGTCCGGTANTTTAATGAAATCTTAGAATTGAAATTAAAGATAGAGGATAAATCAAACCACATCGTACCTGAATTCAATTGTATTCCACTCATTTACATTTGCAATACGACGTATGTACAAGAACTTGCATTAGAAATTGTGTGTGTCCGGTAGCCATCTCAACAAGCTATGGTAAAAGACATTTTCCAAGAATTCTTAAGTAGCTTCACCAGTATATTTATTGTGGTGTCTTTATCTCAACGCAGAAGAGAATTACAAACCCTTCTGGCTACTGTCATCCGTATTTAGAAAACAACAGAGCCTAACCAGTTCTGCAATATCTGGCCAAACTTCTCTGGTTGAACAGAAAAATCTGGTATGAGCATTGACAATTCATGAACATCGAAACAGTACATTAATTGTTAAACAGTAACAACAATACAAAGTACAGCAGTTTTAGAAAGACAAAGTTTTCTTTGACGTCACTCACATGCACTGTTATATGTACGATTTAATTTGGAGGATGCAAGGAGCTGCGTCATCTCCACTCTTTTCGTTATTTAGGCTGTCAGAGGCCGTGACATTAAGTAATTATAGTAAGTCTTTCATATTCATCTTTGCTTGCGGTAGAGACCTTTGTTTGTTGAAAGAATTTCATAAAAAGAGAGTCACGCAGAAACACTAGTACAAAAGAGAACAAAAGATTTTCAAATTACTGGAAAAGACTACAGTGTATATTAATATGTATAGTAAAAGTATAAAGGCTGAAAAAGCCAAGAGCATGCATACAAGAAAACAATAAATTTTGTATCTGATAATGCACTGAGAGTGGTAAGTGAAAATAAGAGTGCGACATAGAATCATCCACTCATAATAACATAATAACAGTCTCTTTGGAGTTTCAGTCTGTTTTTAAACTTTATAAATTTGATAATAGGTGGAGTGTTTACTCGAAACTTTTCGAAACTTTTTGAAACATGATACACAGTTTTATCCAAAAAAAAAAAAAAATACTTGATAAATTTAGATTCAATCAACACATTTACAAACCTTCCTTTTAACAGTTTGTTTCTTTCCCTGGTATACTCAAGCTCTGAAGAGTTGAAATGATAAGGTCAGGTGAAAGTTTTCCTTCATTTTGATTACATAGAGAAACCTTTAGAACGAGACAGCTAAATTACTATAAACATCATTTGAAAAAAATACTCCAAAACACTCCAGCGTCTCCTACATCGCCTTGATGAAGGGAAACAAACATTACAAGCAAGCCAACAAAGTGACATGCTGAATCTTAGAAACAAAAATTTGTTCATATAAAATACACCTTGAAACCGTCACGAGATTTAGTAGTAAAGTAAGAGTTGCAACAGTCAAAATAATGTACTTTATAGCGAAAAGGTGTACTACAAACTACATATATTCAGGTAAATAATGTAATAGCAAACAATTTATTAATGACTGAGATTTGATATGCAAATTCAACTAAATGATATTCAAATATACAATTTTTCTATTATAAAATGAGTTTACAGGCCCATGATATTTGATGTGTGTTTTTGCATGTCTTTGCACGACTATCTTTATATCATGTATGTATTTTCATGTCTTTACATAGTTATGCATGTCCATGCATGTCTTTGCATGGTTATTTTGAGGTTATGTACATATTTTCATTGTAATCTAATTGTTGTAAAAGAATTAGGGTCGTAATTGATGAAGCTTATTTAATAGTTTGAGACACTTCATTGTAAGAAGCCTATGATAGCCTCAAGTGGCTGGTGTTGACATGACTTGGACAGTTTGACTAAGATTATTAATAGATATCTATGGAGGTGCTATTTCTCCTGGTTAAGGATTTCCAAAATAAATATTGGCTCTATATGCATGATTTTTTGTTATGTTATTTCTCTCTCAGTTTTTTAACATGGTAACTTGGACTCTCTAACGAGATAGTTTGATGTTGAAATCCATGCTTATGAAATTGTTGGTAAAGTGAGTGAGCTACGAAAGAGAGATATGAACACAAATTGAAGTGAAGGTTCATCGGTTTATGAACCATGGTGAATTACACATGGAAATGGAGCATAGGTAGAAGCACATTGAGAATGAAGAACTCATTGAATGAGTGTTTTGGCTCACTGTATTTGGAGTAGGGGGATGTTAGTAAAGGAGCTAGTAGATGATACTTGCATTATTTTCTTGCGTATATAGTGAATCCACATGGAGCATAGGTAGAAGTGCATTGAGGATGATTTACTCAGTGAATGAGTGTTTTGGCTCAGTTGGTAGATTCTTCTTGCATCAATTTCTCGTGAATACAATGGATTGACATGGAGCATAAACATAAGAAAATTAAGGAAGAAGCACTCAATAGATGAATGCTTTGGATCATTGTATTTGGAGCATGGAGGGATGTTGGTAAAGAAGTTGGTAGATGCTTCTTGCATCATCTTTTTGAGAATTTGGTGGTAAGGTAAGTACTTGGTCTATGTAATTGTATTTGGAGTAGGAGGAAAGTTTGCAATGGACTAGTTTAATGTTTTATAACATCAAGTGACTCTCTTCACTCCATGCATATCTTTGCATTGTAATCTAATTTTAGTAAATGAATTAGGGTAGTAATTGATAAAGCTTATTTAATGACTTGAGAGAGTCCATTGTAAGGAGCCTCAATTGACTACTTAGCTAATTTGACTAAAAATGTTAATAAATATCTATGGAATTGCTAATTCTCCAAGTCATGAGTTTCAAGGATAAACATCTAATGCGGATGCTTTCTTATAGTATTATTTCTCTCTTAATTTTTAAGAAAAGCATATATAATTCTCTTTACTCTCCATGGTTTGGCATGGGAAATTTTTCCAATATGCCATGCCAAGGAGTCTTGTCTCATCACTTGGAAACAATACAACACGTACACCAAGAAAATACGAGTACATATTCCTATTTATCATAAGAATACAATTAAGATTTAGTGTGTGAGTAAGAGTTCGATGCATAATAACACGGGTATTTAAATAAGATATAAACTT
>ML781785.1:304987-317215 GCA_009831015.1 Picea engelmannii | reverse complement strand
ATATATGCTACACTCACTCATGCAATTCCCCTTACACTAGTATGGTGCAAAAAAATTAGGATAAAAGCATCTAAAGGTTTTGAAATACCAGAGGGAAAAAGCTTGTTATAAAAGTTTCTAGAGATGCCAACATTAAGAATTAGATAAAATATCGCCTATGAATTACTCTAAAGAAATATAGAAATGGAGATTCCATTTAGCCAATTGAAACACCCATTAATTGAGTGAATCTCAATTGTTAGAAACTCTATTTTAAAAAATAAATCCATAAATACAAATATCAACACAAATAACGAATATAATATAATTCTTTTGATAAAAACGAGTTAGTGTTATGGTTACAACTTTCTATCTTCCTGGCTCAATCTCTTATTATCTTGCTAATTTCCATACCATCATCATACACATTACCAAGTGTGCATTATCAATGCTCCAATGTTGTCAATTGTGGGTAGGAGCAACTATATGTCTATCCAATATAAATCAATGGAATGCCCATTATCGCTCATCGTCATTCTTTATTTTCAACAATAGTAATAGAAACAATAACAATATCCACTCATAAATGGCCTAGCTAGTATCTCATGTCAATTTATAAGATTTGAAACTCTTGATCTCCATGATTGCATTGCCAATCAAAGTAGAGGCAAAATAAGTACATAAGAGGCCTCATTCAATGAAAATATTTTTTTGGTTATTGTAATGATAGAGAGAGTTTTTAATGGTGTCGGTTTCATGGTTGTTGCTCTACATGAGTAAGGGGATGGTGAAGGTGGTGTATCTTTGTATTTAAATTTATGGTATTTTTTATTTCACAAGATACAATAATTTTCATTAGAGGATAATGTCAAGATTCCCAGGTAGTAAGGGCTCTTGAAGGTTGACCTCCATTAACTATTTCCCACCATCTAATGACACAAAGGAGGTGGAGAACACGCTTTTGAAGGATGCACAAGGAAACAATGTTGAGAGCATAATGTTATTAGAGACTTTCTAAAGCTAGAAGTGGTGCCATGTGATCCTAACATGCAATCATGCCTTCCATGTGCACTACGAGGACCATTGGCTATTAAAGTTGTTGATTTTTCTATATGAGATGATATGTGAGATCGATGTATTATTACAATGATGAGTGTTCCATACATAGAGAACATATGGTGACCATCCATGAAAGGATGCGCCCCTTGGATAATAAATAACTACTTCTTTATTATATATTTTTATACATTGTATTAAAAATATCATGTATATATATGGAAGAATGTCTTCTCGATGTTGTCCAAACATCAACACTCCCTCTCAACGAGGGAGACATTCTTCATCATGCTAAATATTGTCTCTGAAATATACAAAATTCACCCTAGAGTCATGACACGTGTCTGTCAGTCTTGGGAGTTGTCTCTCTCCCACCTAAATCAAGGGGAAACTCCTTCTACAATTCTCCCAATGAGATAATTGAATCTCTCTGAGATCATGCTCACTCTAGGTCTGCATGTGATATCATCTAGCATCTTGAGTCTTTATCCGTACTTGTCCAATCACCATTACTAGGGCAAAGACAACACTAGGGTCGTTCACCATAGGTACACTCCTATGAGTTAATGTCAGCTTGATGCTAACTGACACGTGCAAATGAACCTCAAGCACCTTGAGTCCATATTATTCTTTGTCATGATCAAGGAAGGACTATGCCTAGGACCATTTAGGACATATACACCTTTGTGATAAATGTATCATATCTCCCTTTTCTTGCAACCCAATCTAGGAGAAGGTTCACCTGATCTTGAAACATCAAAACTCCTTCTTAGCTAGGGAGGTATATTTCCATAGTAGTACACAACTATTGTTGAGTAGTACACAACCACTTCTAGTAAGACACATCTACTCTCGAGTGATACACAGTCACTGCCAGTGATACACAACCACTGTAGTAGTACACAAATACTATCCATAGACACACAGTCACCACTAGTGGTACACAACCACCGTAGTAGAATTTGTTTTTGTCAAACATGAAACTCCCATGTGGAATTATATAGGATAATCCCTCTAGAAACACTAGGCTCAACTCCTCATAGTGTGTGATGTCAAAGTCAACTCCCTTGACATTTCCTCATGTGCTCTCCACAAGGGACGTGTCCTAATGTGCTCTCCACAAGGGATGTTGGGCTATAAGGCCAAACCCACTTATCCCTCTTGGATAAGTGTCATCAGAGATCAACTCAACTTAGTCACGGAGGAGTACAATCTAGATAATGTCTATCACACATCGCACTCCCATGCGTACTTCTAGAGGCTACTCCGTTTAGAAACATTAGGGTCAAATCCCCATAGTTTGTGATATCAAGGTCAACTTCCTTTACGTGTCCTCATGTTCTCTCCATAAGGGACATGTCCTCAGGTGCTCTCCACAAGGGAAGTTGGGCTATAATCCCAAACCCACTTATCCCTCTCGGATATGTGTCCTAACAGAATAACTCAACTTAGTCACAGAGGAGTATGATCTCAAGAATGTCTCAGGAAGCTGCAAACATTAACACTCCCTCTTAGAAAGGGAGGCATTCTATTCCATGCCAAGTCTGTCACAGAAGTACTCGAACTTCATTCTGGTAAGGGGTTTGGTAGCAACATCAACAATATGTTCATATGTAGGAAGGTATTGCACCAGTACTTTCCTCCTCTGCACCATGTCTCAAATGTAATGGTACTTGATCTCAATGTGTTTCGATTTGTCATGAAACACTATATTCTATGAGAGATTCACACGACTCTGGTTATTATAATGAATAACGGTGGAATCCAACACATGTCCAAATAAATCTGCAAGGATCTTGCAAAGCCACACTACTTCGCATACTACCACACTCAATGCAATGTACTATGCTTCTGTGGTGCTAAAAGCCACAAACGTTTGTTCCTTGCTACACTAGGAAACCATGGCAGATCCCAAAGTGAAGCAACACCTGGAGGTGTTCTTCCTGTCCACTGCGCTCCCTTCTCAATAAGAGTCAGTATATCCGTACAATATCATGTCAATACTAGAATTATATCTCAGAACATGTCCAACTATGACTCACGCGTATCTCAACACATGCTTCACAACAATCCAATGTGTCTGTCTTCGCTGACTCATAAACTCGCTAAGTGCACTCACTGCATAGAAAATATTTGGTCGGGTGTTAACTAGATACATCAATGATCCAATCAATTTTGTATACAGGATCAGATCAATCTCGTCACAATCAGAAGACGACACACTTAGTTTCTTCAGATTCATCACCATTTGTGTAGCCATGGGTTTACAGTTCAACATCCCAAACTTCTTCAATATCCCAACTTTGTACTTCCCCTATCTCTGGAATATCTCATCAATTATTTGCCACACATCTATTCCCAAGAAGTAGTGCAACATACCAAGGTCCTTCATCTCAAACTCAGAGGCCAACGCATACCTGCATTCAACAATAAGGCTCTTTGTACCGGTGAAGAATAAATCATCAACGTAGAGGACCAGAATTAGGGAATCACCATTAATAGTCTTTTGGTACAGGTTGGGGTCAAGAAAACGTTTTTTGAAGCCCAAACTCATCAGGTGTCCATCAATATTTGCATACCAAGATCAAGGTGCCTACTTGAGTCCATACAGGGCCTTCTTCAACCTCACACATGAGAATCTTTCTCATGTATTACAAAACCATGTGGTTATTCGATGCATACTTCTTTCTCAATCTCTCCATTGAGAAAGTTTGTCTTCACATCCATCTGATGTAGTCTTGAACCCATGGTTGTTGTAAGGGAAATAATCATCTGAATAGAAGTGTATCGAGAAACAAGAGAAAATGTCTCCTCATAATATATTCCATCCACATGAGAGAATCCTCTAGCAACAAATCTCTCTTTATGCTTCACAATGCTCCCATCAGTTGTGTGTTTGATATTATAGATCCACCTGGAAGTCATTATAGACTTCCCCTAAGGTTTCAAAACAATATCCCACACATCATTCTTCATGATGGACTGATACTCCTCCATCATGGAATCTCTCCATACTAGCTGACTAGATGCCTCCTCATAATAGGAAGGCTCAGAATCAATGATGCAGTTCACAGTTGTGGCATAACACATATATCTCTGAGGCGTCCTTCTTTCTTGGAAGGTACCACGAGGAGTTGCATGTCCTTCTTCCTCCTGTAGAGTCTAACGATCTCATGTAGGTATCTTATGACCTACTACAATATCTCTGAGAACATCAATTGGAGCTACAAAATCAATGGGATCAATTTGATCAATAGGCTCAATTTTCTCCCTTTGAACTTATGGAGGATGAGGGGGAGAAGGCACCATCTCTTCATGTCTCTGACTATCAATATCCATGTGAGATCCTCTAGATATCCTAAATGCTACCTCCTCCTCAAAGGTAACATCTCTACTCACCTTAATCTGTCTCTAACCAGGGATGTATATTTGGTATGCCTTCAAAGACTCACTATACCCCACAAATGTACCATTTCTTCCTAAAGGGTCTAGCTTGGTCCTTTTCTCCTTGGGTACATGAGTGTATACTGGACACCCAAATATCCTGAAGTGTCCAACCTTAGGCTTCACTCTGGTGAAGGCCTCCTTGAGAGTCATGTTCCTCAAAGTCTTATGAGGACTTTTGTTTTGAACATACACTACAGTCATGGATGTCTCTTCCCACATAAACATATGTAAATGTTGATCATGAATCATCACCTTGACTGCCTCAACAATAGATCTATTCTTCCTCTCTATGACCCCCATTCTGTTGATGTTTGTAAGGAATGATGTACTCCCTCTTGATCCCTTCCTCAAACATCTCTAGGACACTTCGAGGTTCCCTCATAGAACCAATTTCCCCCAAGGAAGAATGAGGTTTCCTCGTGAAACCAATGTCTTGGTTCCTTCATCTGACCATTTGATGCATGTCAAGATGAAGTCCACATTCCGTTTGACTATTCCATACAGGACCCTCCAAGGAGAATGTCTCATGATGCTACCTCAAACATCAACACTCCCTCTCATAAATGGATACATTCTTTACCACACCAAGCTTGTCCCAAAAGTACACAATTTTTTCTCTAGGCAGTGGATTGATTAGAATATTTACAGTCTACTAATCACTAGAAATGTATTGAAGTATAATATCTCCTATCTGCATCCGAACATATTCGTGTACTGGGTGAAACCGCATATCCACACTTGGAATCCATCTAGATTGGCTCTCACATAATCTGAATGTAACACACCAAAGAAAACATACAATGAGCATATACCACTCTTCAAACGAATACACGATCCATGCTCTCGTGTAAATGAATATACACATGTTTTTCGAATATTTTGAGGGCTAATGCCACCATCAAAAGAAATCCCCCCCTATGTTGCGTAGTGATATTCGTTGTCGAGGGTTAGAGTCACATTGATTCCCCTTGGGGAAAATATCTCATAGCAATATAGCATGCAATTTCTTGTGACTATTGGTTTCCACATAGTTAAGCTTGTTGTGCTAACAAAAACCAAACCAATAACAACTGGGTCTCCGGGCACCCCTATATTGTTTACATGCTCCACAAGGTTGTATTAATCTACCCAACTTTAAGTGGGACTTCGAGGCCATGGAGTAAATCTTGTCTGAAAAATCACTTGATAGGAACACTATCCCGCCGATACACTACCTCTATTACATCTTGGTCGTTGTCACGCTCTCGATATAGAATCCTTGGTCCTTGAGCATTGTAAAATGTTAACCCAATTATATATGGTGCTAGTTGTTCACGAGCTTCATATGTAGAAACCAGTTGGGCAATCGCAGTTGCCACTCCTCGAAATTCTAAATTGTGTGGAAATGCCATAATCCACTCTAATTCCAAGAAGATTTTACTTGTGGAATCTAGAGAAATTGGTCTCATTCGGCTAGTGCAATAACTAGAAACACAAATTTTCAGACAATGATAATCTTCGCGCAAATCCTCAATACAAATGTCTCATAGTCCTCTTAAAGTATTCGCCAAAGAAAACCAGTCTCTTTCATTTTCCTTTCATTTTTTGGGGCCCTCCCATGAAGGACTCAAGTCGAGTCCCGCTCTAATACCATGTTTATTTTTCTATATGAGATGATACGTGAGATCGATGTATTATTACAATGATGAGTGTTCCATATATAAAGAATATATGGTCACCATCCATGAAAAGATGTGTCCCTTGGATAATAAATAACTATTTATTTATTATATATATTTATACCTTGTATTCTAAATATCATGTCATATATATATATATATATGGAAGAATGTCTTCTCGATGTTGTCCAAACATCAACAAAAGCACTCCATATGTCTTATTTGCAAGACAAACATTACTTGCGAGAGTGGCAAAAAAAATGGTGTGAATGCTTGTCGTGTGACAACATTAATTTCCATAATGTTTACAAATTACATAGAAATCATTCATGTGAAAGGACACCACTACATTGGGACAATCTACACAATAAACAAGAATGATGACATAATGCAAAATTTTGTACACCACTAGATTAGGATAATTTGCCCAATAGACAAGGATGATAACATAATGTGAAATTTTGTAGGAGAAATTAAGAAAACCAAAACATGACAATCTATATATATATAACATTAAAAATTATTCAATCAAAATCACATCACACAATCCACCAATCAAATACTAATAAATTTTTTAACATATTTAAAAACTAAGATTGTTCATTTTCTAAAATTTAACATTATACACAATAAAATTTAACAATTTTACCCACTTATGCAAAGTGAATCAATTTAAATAATGTTCTTTTTCTAAAATCTAACATTATACACAATTGTTCAAATTTAACAATTTAACCCACTTATGCAAAGTCAATCAAGTGTGACTGGTAAAATTTAACCCAATGATATCAAGTACAYTATACACAATTGTTCAAATTTAACAATTTAACCCACTTATGCAAAGTCAATCAAGTGTGACTTGTAAAATTTAACCCAATGATATCAAGTTTAACTTGGAGTAGTGGGAAGGTGAAGCCGTTCAACAAAATGTCTTTTGACTATTTGCCAGCCCTCGAATGAAAACATGGGGCCATCCAACATTTTGGAAAGGTATCAAGTTGTCCCCCAGCTCGGCAACAAAGAGGGCATAGAATATTTTAAGTTTAAACATTTTTTGGAATTTTTGTTTAAAATTAGGTGAGAAATTGTTAAATCAGTTGAGTGATTATTTTTGTATAATTAAAGTGTCTAAAAGTTTTTCAATCAATTGAATTCATTTTTATATTCAAAAATAAATTTTAAACAACAAAAAAATAATGATTTTGTAAAAAATTATATTGAGATGAAAAAAACCATTTAGTAAAACAATTAGACTACCAAATTTCCCGATAAAAATCAAACCTGTTCCATCAGCAGCAGAGCCCATTTCAGTTCAGGGCAAGCGGACTCGCATAACATCTATTCGTTTCTAAGTCAACAGACATTCTCCCTTAATATACAGACTTCTCTATAAGGATTTGACCTAGCTATAGATCAGGAGGGTGTTGTTGGTATCCATGAACTCCTGCCCTCGAATAATGCCTGACTGCTAAGGGCGACGGAACCAACCCACCTAGCCGATTAACAAACAAGAGATTTTTGCAGCATCCTGACATCAATGGTTGGGCAACGGGCTTAAAGATGAAAAAGAGTCATTTGCTCGGGACCTCTAGAATACGATCAAAGGTGCCCTTGCAATTCCCCCTTGTAAAATTATAAAATTCTAAATCTCTGCATTAAGTTTTCAATGAAAGATCAGAATTGAAATGAAAGGTAAAGGACAAAACAGAACAAATCAAATACAATTTCCAATGTATGTTCTCTTACATATGCCGTCTACATAAGATTTTTTGTAGAATTTCTTTTACCATCCTTTTTGTTGAGGTGACTATTGGACACACATTTTCCAATGCAAGTTCTCTTGCATCTGCCGTCTACATAAGAATTCTTGTATAATTTATTTTACCATCTTTTGTTGAGATGACTATTGGACACACAATTTCCAATGCATGTTCTCTTACATATGCCGTATTGCAAATGAATGAAAGTAGAATTACTAGAAGACAATTGAGTTCATGTACCATGTCGTTTGATTTATTCTGTTTTGTCTCTCATCTTTAATTTCAATTCTGAATAAATGTAGATACTTCGAATTTTATTATAGGTAAGTGATATGCACCCTGCACGGTGCATGATTTTCTATGAATTACAGACCGGTCCCTACCCACTGCCCAGCTCTGCAATCTCCGGCCAGACTTTGCTGGTTGAGTACTTAAAATGTGATATGAGCATTGTCAATTCATTAACATCGAAATAGTACGTTAGTTTGTTGGACAATAAGAGAAATACGAAGTACAGTAGTTTTAGAGGGATAAGTTTTGTTTCATGCCACACTCACATGCACTGTTACATGTACGATTTAATTCGGTTGATGCAACTATCTTAGTCATCTCCGCTTTTCCCGCCTTCGCATTAAGTGATTACAGTAAGTCTTTCATCTTCGCCTTCGCTGGCAGTAGAGACATTTGTTTGTTGAAATAATTTCATAAAAAGAGAATCACACAGAAACAAACAAAAGATTTTCAAATCACTAGAAAAGACTGCAGTGTGTATTAAAAGTACGAAGGCTGAAAAAGGAGTATTAATCAGCTGAAGTATAAACAGAGCAGAATTTTAATACCAAAGAAAACAAGACATTAATCACACAATAAACACATTGTTTTATTGTTTTATGCAGAAACCAGGGTGTAATGATAATTGGTATTCTTATTATTCAAGAGAATATTGGTAATGATAATTGGTATTCTTATTATTCAAGAGAATATTACAGCAGTCAACCACATGCTTACAATCTTCCTCACACCTCCTTCCCACATTGCACTACACTACATTGTTCCCATGCCTCTACACGTAACATAGATATATAGCATTTACTAGACACTTAAATTAATTGATTACAATATCATCCACTAGTATAGACCCTCTTCATTGTAATGTGCATGCATGCACATTCTATCTTTAGTTGATCATGTGTGCATGCATCCATATGAGAATTTAGTTGGTAGTTTCAACAATCTCCACCTTGACAACAATTTATATGATATACCGTGCTCAAGTGTATTCATCACCTCTGTTACGTGAACATGTCTACACGATTTGCTCCAGTATGGGCCATTTTTCCTCCATCAATAACATGTCTTATAAAATAATGCATTGTCCCATTTTGATACGCTCAACTATTAGTCAAAGGCACAACACTTTGATCACCACAGGACACCTCATCGTGTACTTGTCCAAACTTACACAATAGATCCTTGCATTCTTGCAAGACATAACCTCAGGTAGGTCTCCTCTTGTCCAAATTTCCTGAATCATAACCACAAACTAAATCACTGCAACCACTGTAGGTGATACTTGTGCTTCTAAGATACTGAACCACCCAATACTGACCATTTCTCATAACAATCATCAAACTTCCTACTAACATACGATACTCTAGATATATAACCCTTTTCTTCTTCATTAGTTAGAACATAAACCTGAAGAAAAAATGGAAAACCAAAGATATTTTACCGGTTTCACATTATTCATACCGAATTTCCTCATTATGTTCACCACATACTTATGTTTTGATAACCAATTTTACCATCCTTCTTGTCTCTGTTGTGATAACCAATTTTACTCCTAGATCCTTCATCTCAAACGTCCTAATCAATTGAGCCAACCTGTTGATCTCAAACATGCTTGTGCTTGCAACAAGCATAACATTTAACACCAAGATAATAAATATACCATAAACACAATGGTTATAATTACTTCTTCTAAGATTTGGCTCACCAAGAAGGAATCAAACATCTTGTACCATTTTCCTGGCATGCTTCAGGCCATACAATGATTCGTGAGTTTGAAAACAAATCTTCTGCTGCGATTCTGAACTAACCTTTCTGGTTGTTCCATATACATCCTCGTTTCCAAAAAAAATCATGTAAAACAATTTTAACATCTAGCTATACTAACTCAAGAACAAGTAACACAACTAGTGCTAACACAACATGAATAGAAACAAGCTCTTAAGAACTGGTGAGAAACTTTCATGGAAATCAATACCTTCCAAATACCCTTCTGCTACCAATCATGCTTTGAACCTTTCATCTTTTACTACGTTTGATTTTATAAAAGGAGATTCATCAAACAATGCATCTTTGTCCATGATGATTCTGTGGGCAGTAGGATCCCCCATTCTGCATCTCTTAACATCATTACAATATCAAATATCTACCTGTTTGATCTGGGTCCTACTTAGAATGTTGATAAAAACATAAGCATCACAACCAAATAATTTCACATTTGAGTAATCACCAAATGATCTGTTCACACCTCTTCTGAAATCTTTCAGTGTTTTGCAACCGATGGTGACTGAGTTACTAGATAGACCAACTCCTTCTTCCCACAAATATTCTTGGAACTTCGCATTACTGAGCATGTCGTTTCGATCCGTGCTTCCTTGCAATAATTTCCAAGTTCCATGGATATGAATATACCTTCATCATATATTCTCAAACTCTTGATTGACCTGCCAATGTTCATTTCACCAAAAAACTCTAAACACATCATCCTTTCAACAAACCCACCTTTCTAATTTGAAAACACTACTCCACCTCAAACTTTGCATTCAAACAACTTTGATGAAATCTGGTCAAGTGAACCCAAGTGAAACTTTGTCGCTCACCTCCAGGGAATTCACGCTAGATTTTCAGTGCTCCACCTTAAGATGAACATTTCCTTGACCAAATTCAGTCAAGTCGGCCAAGTAATCCTTCACCTCTTACCTCGAGGACCATTTACAATGGATTTCACCAAGCCTTTTATAAGCGTAATTACATGCAATCCATGGACACAATACCACGCGCTACGAAAAAAACATGGACCCAAAAAACCACGTGTTTTGACCTAAAAACTATATTTAACTCATTAACTCTTTTGAACATCGAGTTAAGGTTAAACCAACATACATTCCCCCCCATATATTCAATCTACCTAAATCTATGTCTAGACTTTTCATAGGTGATCCAATAAACTAGGGTACACATGCCTATCCAGGTCTTACATAAGTATTCCCATTTACTTGAAATTTATAATTTTTTACAACTCCAAGGTAAACACATTTTTTATTTATTTTTATTTTTCTTTTACAACGAGTCAACCATCATTGCTCCACAACCTATATACTACATATAGATAAAACATCATAAACCATACCTGCAGCTGAATTTGTCTCCTTTGTGGAGTCCTCTTTGGATGCTTGTTGTTGTTGTAGATGTCGATATTTGCCACATAACCAACATTTTCCCTTACCCTTACTATCTTCTTACTTAGATCTAAATGTATTTTTCTGATCTTTCCCTCTTTCTCTAAATCGACCTTTGGCCACCATAGCTTCTGTTGTTGAGGTTTATTTACTGGATCTTTTCCTCATCTCCTTAGACAACAAGGCTCCTACAATAGTATCATAGTCAATGGTGTTTGTTGTACTAATAAACCACATAGAGGCGATGATCCCAAGATTCAGGTAATGAACACAATAGCATAACTACTTTGTCCTTATCTTCATATTTTACTTCCATGTTAGATAATTGAAAAATCAGAGTATTGAAAACATTTAAATGATCAACAATTTGTGTACCTTGTCTCATCTGTAAGTTATAGAATTGCACCTTGAAGAAGATTATGTTCGTCAAGAAATTTGTCATGTAAATACTTTCGAGTTCGTTCCAGAAACCTAATGTTGTCTCCTCTCCAATGATATTAAAAATATCTTCATCTGCTAGATATAGACAAATGGTACTAAGGGATCTTGCATACATATCTTCCTAGTGCTCGTCTGTCATACTTGCGAGTTTCTTTGACCTGCCCAACAACACCTTTTGCAATCCTTGTTGCACAATCATATCTCACATCTTGAGCTTCCACAACTCAAAATTATTCTTTTGTTGAATTTCTCCACCTCAAACTTCAAACTCTGTACTTTTACCATTAACAAAAAAAACTAACACATAGAATATTCCACAATTTATAAAACCAAAATTCTTATTATGGAAACTGAATATTATATTTCAAAGTTAAACCTCAAAATAAAAGTATTAAAAACCAAAACCACAAATATTAAAAA